>JAOTRH010427156.1:0-34330 GCA_034768845.1 Heliamphora exappendiculata | reverse complement strand
TGTGTCGACACAAAATGATTTGTGTCGACTCAAAATGAGTCCTGGGTACTTCGGCACTTTTTGTGTTGACACAAAATGATTTGTGTTGACACTAATATTTTGGTACCTGAAGATCAACTTGAAACATAGTTAGGGTGTCAAAGTATTTGATAAATTTGTGTTGACACACTTGATAAGTTTCAAGTATACTTTGCCTTAAGAGTGTTTGGCTTAATTTTCAATTAAGATGAACACAAAGAAATTCAGATTAAAGAATTCTTATGTGTTTGAATCTTTTGAGATAAAAGTCATTCTTTTTTGGCTAAGGTGTCAACTATGGTTGTTCAAAATGTGTTAATACTTTCATTTTGAAAATATAAAATATTATCTATTTAAGAATATTTATTCTTAGAAAATAAATTATGAAAATAATCAAAATTAAATTAAAGAGCCCTTGGGCTAACATTACTGTTGGGAAAAATTAATAAAAATATCTTGCAGCGAAATAAAATATTTTTTTTTCATTTGTGCTTAATTTAAACGAGATCAACAATTGCAGAATAAAAAATAATAAATAAATGCACGACACCAATTTTTACGTGAAAAACCCTTAAGGAAAAAAACCACGGGACCGAAGTCCGATTGCAAATTTTTACTATGTCAGAATAATGAGCTTATAGAATTAACTCTCTAGGTATACCTATAAGATGACAACATCAAGAATAATATTTTCGGAAAAATATTAAATACCATCACCATAAAGTGGATTCCAATAGAAAAATAAACTTAAGTTTAGATCTCACCGGTTGACGATCGAAACCGTTGGTTATCAAGAATCAGGCACTGAGAGTCTGTCCCTAAAATCTCATGACGATCGGGCTTCGTTTAACATCCGATCCAAGCACAAACATAGACTGTTCTTCCAAAAATTTCTTCCTCGGCGCGCACACTGATGCGCTGTGATGCGCAGCTTCTTCAAAACTTGGGAGAATTGATTTGCAATCTTCTGTGATTGTGTAAGCCACCTAATCTTGTAAGGGGATTTATATATGTATAGCCTATTTAGACTATTGCCAAAATATCCTAAGGAGATGAGGACTCCTAACAAGATTTAGGATTCCAAAAACTCCCCCTCCGCCTCATGTGGGGGATCCATCATACCCGCTGCCTCTCTGCAAAAATTATATTTCTCTGTGGGTAGAGTCTTTGTCATCATATCTGTACCATTTTGGTCGGTATGAATTTTCTCTAACTGTAATAAGTTTTCTTTCAACACATTCTGAATCCAGTGATATCTCACATCAATGTGTTTGACCATGAGTGGAATTGTGGGTTCTTGCTAAAATGAATAGCACTTTGGCTGTCACAGAAAAGTGCATACTTATCCTGTGTTAACCCTAACTCTTGTAGTAACCTCTTCATCCACAGCATCTCCTTGCAGCCTTCTGCCACTGCAATATATTCGGCCTCCGTGGTAGATAGTGCAACGCACTTCTGCAATCTGATCTGCTATGATACAGCTCCCTCTGCAAATGTAAGCATGTATCCTGATATAGATTTTTTGAAATCAACATCACCTGCCATGTCAGCGTCTATGAAACCTCCTAACTCAGGCTTGTCCTGACCAATGCATAAACAAACTCTGGAAGTGCCTCTACATATGCTATGTATGTCCTTGTATACACCATTGCATACATCAAACTCCTAACTGCGGACGAATAAGGAACTTTTTCCATCTCTGCCCTGTCTTTCTCGCTTGCCGGACTTTGCTGTAAACTGAGTCTAAAATGATTAGCAAGTGGAGTACTTATAGGTTTAGCATTGTCCATGTTGAACCTCTGAAGTACTTTTTCAATATACCTCTCATGTGAGAGCCATGTCTGTGATTCTTCCTGTCCCGGGTGATCTTCATGCCAAGTATCTGCTTAGCTGGTCCCAAATCCTTCATTGCAAAGGATTTTCTCAACTCTCCTTTAAGTTTCTAAATCTTGCTCATGTCGTGACCGATGATCAACATATCGTCCACGTATAGCAGCAATATAATGTAGTCACCTCCTACAAATTTCTTTAGGAACACACAATGGTCTGAAGTGGTCTTCTTGAACTTGTGTTTGGCCATAAACTGATCAAATTTCTTATACCACTGCCACGGTGCCTGCTTCAACCCATACGAACTCTTTTTTAGCTCGTACACTAGATTCTCTTTGCCTTTGACTTTGAACCCCATCGGGCTGCTCCATGTAGATCTCTTCCTTTAAGTCGCCGTGGAGGAAGGCTATTTTCACGTCCATCTGTTCAATCTCCAAATCAAAATTTGCAACCAACCCGAGAACTGTCCGAATGGATGTCATCTTCACAACAGGTGAGAAGATTTCTTCAAAATCAATACCTTTCTTCTGACTGAATCCCTTCACAACCAACCTAGCCTTGTACCTGGGTTGTGAGTTTCCTTCTTCTATTTTCAGTCTGTAGACTCATTTATTCTTCAATGTTCTCTTACCTTTTGGCAGCTTTACTAGATCATATGTCTGATTCTCATGTAGGAATTTTATCTCTTCTTGCATGGCTTTTATCCACTCGTTCCTCTGTTCATGCTCAACTACTTCCTGATAACAATCTGGCTCTCCCCCAACTGTAAGCATCAAATATTTAGTAGGTGCATATCTGCTAGTGGCTTGACGCTCCCTGGTAGACTTTCTTAACTGTGGCTCTATTGGAGTATCAATGTGAGCCTGCTCTGTCTGCTCTTCTGGGACTGTACCATCAACTGTAGGCGTATCCTCATCAGCATCTACACTATCTTGTGTGTCTCCCCCGTCATTATTATGCACGATCGGTGGAAGGACTGGATCTGTATTAATTGGATATTCTGCCTATGTACCTGGTTCCTTTTTTTTGTTCATGTCTTCTATGGTTTCGTGCTCAAAGAAGACGACGTTCGTGCTTCTGATAATCTTTTTGTCAACCAAATCCCAAAGTCAGTACCCAAATTCTTCTCGACCGTATCCCAAAAAAATGCACTGTTTTGATTTCCCATCAAGCTTTGACATTTCATCTCTAGGAATATGAACAAATGCTCTGCACTCAAATACCTTTAAGTGCTCATAGGAGATCTCTTTTTTCGTCCATACTATGTATGCCACATCACCCTCAAGTGGAGCTGATGGAGATAAATTTATCAGATCGGCTGCTGTCCTCATTGCCTCACCCCAGAAAATCTTTGGTAGTTTTGCATGTGACAATATACATCTGACTCTTTCCATGATTGTTCTGTTCATCCTTTCTACCAGCCCATTCTGTCTAGGTGTCCTTGGGATGATCATCTCATACCTGATGCCCTTAACTTCACAGTACTGTTGGAACGGTCCTCGGTACTCACCACAATTGTCAGTCCGGATGCACTTTAACGATCTTCTTGTCTGTCTTTTCACACTAGCCTGAAACTGCTTGAACACATCTAGCACATAATTTTTAGTTTTTAAAGCATAAGTCCAAACCTTCTGTGAGTGGTCATCAATAAATGTCACAAAATATCTAGCACCACCCATAGTAGTAATATTCATAGGACCACAAACATCAGAATGTACTAAGTCTAGGATATTTGACTTCCTAGATGCAGGGACTCTATGGTACGGGATTCTGTATTGTTTACTAGCTAAACAATGAATGCAAGTTTTAAAATAAGTACCCGTTACCTCAGGTAGAAGCTCTCTCATAGCTAGAACTTGCATGCCCTTCTCACTCATGTGTTTGAGCTGTTTGTGCCATAGCTCGGTGGTGGCATCTTGCTCAATTGTGCTGATCACTCATTTGCTAAGCTTTGCCTCTAAGGTATAAAGACTGGATGTCTTCTTTCCCTTTGCAACAATTAGGGACCCTTTACTGAGTTTCCACTTTCTATCCCCGAAGTGGTTCTTGTAGCCCTCATCATCCAATTGACCGGTGGATATTAGATTAAACCTGATCTCTGGCACGTGTCTGACGTTCTTGAGTACTAATCGGCAGCCTGTAGTGGTCTCTAGACTGACATCTCCCATTCCCACTATGTCGAACATACCTTCATTACCCATTCTGACGTGACCAAAATCGCCGGCTGTATAAATCACGAAGTATTCCTTGTGTGCGGTGACATGAAAGGAGGCACCCGAGTCAATCACCCAACTGGAGTCCTGTCTTGTGATCCCAATGAACCCATCATCACAAACAATGATGGTCTCGCCTTCATCTGAAGCTGCTGCAGCTGTATCCTTCTGATCTTTCTGGGCGTCAAACTTGCCTTGTTTCTGATCCCTTTTTAGTTTTCTGCATTCCTTTTTCATGTGCCCCTTTTTGTCACAATAGAAACACTTAATCTCCTTCCTGGACTGAGATTTTCCTCTTGACTTGCTTCTTGGCTTGTTGTTGTTGGAAGATTTTCTATTTGTACTCCTCCCCCTCTTGTCTGTGACCATGGAATTTGACTCGGCAGAAATTCCCTGCTCCTTCCGTCTTGCCTCCTCATTGAACATGCTATCCTTCACCATATCAATGGTGATTTCGTCGTTCGGTGCTGAGTTACTGATTGTCACAACTAATGTTTTCCAACTGTCTGGTAAGGAATTTAATAGAAGTAGTGTCTGCAACTCGTCATCCAGAACCATCTTCATAGTAGCCAACTGATTGATCAATTGCTGAAAATCACTGAGGTGCTCAGCTACACTCCGACTGTCTTTATATTTCAGATTCACCAACCGTCTGATCAGGAATGCTTTATTCTAGGCAGTCTTCCTCTCGTACATTGACTCTAATTTCTTTCACAACATATGAGCATTGGTTTCTTGAGCCATGTGGTGAAAAATAATTTGATCTACCCAAGTACGGATTTAAGCCACTGTTTTCCTATTCATAACCTTCCACTCATCATCAGTAGTTTTTTCTGGCTTCTTGCTCTCACATTCAATCGGCAGATATAAGTTCTTAGTGTAAAGGACATCTTCCATCCGTAGTTTTCATATCGAATAATTCGATGAATTCAATTTAATCATAGTACCAAATGATTCATCTATTTAATCAAACACAAGAACTGAATATACCCGGACCGTATCTGAACTGTGCTCTGATGCCACTGTTAGAAAAAATTAACAAAAATATCCTGCAGCAGAATAAAATATTTTTTCCCCTTTTGTGCTTAATTTAAACGAGACCAACAATAGTAGAATAAAAAATAATAAATAAATGCACGACACTGATTTTTACATAAAAATCCCCTAAGGAAAAAAATCACAGGACCGAAGTCTGATTCCAAATCTTTACTATGTCAGAATAATGAGCTTACAGAATTAACTATCTAGGCATGTCCAGAGAATGACAACATCAAGAATAATATTCTTTGAAAAATATTAAATACCGTCACAGTAAGGTGAATTCCAACAGAAAAATAAACTCAAGTTTAGATCTCACTGGTTGACAATCAAAATCGTTGGTTATCAAGAATCAGACACTGGGAGTCTGTCCCTAAAATCTCATGACGATCGGGCTTCGTTTAACATCCGATCCAAGCACAAACATGGACTGTTCTTCCAAAAATTTCTTCCTGGGCGCGCGCACTGATGCGCTGTGATGCGCAGCTTCTTCAAAACTTGGGAGAATTGATTTGCAATCTTCTGTGATTGTGTAAGGCCACCGAATCTAGTAAGGGGATTTATATATGTATAGCCTATTAAGATTATTGCCAAAATATCCTAAGGAGATGAGGACTCCTAACAAGATTAGGATTCCAAAAACAAACACGCGGCTACTTTTTTTTTTCTTTTTCTTTTCTTTATAATAAAAATATTAATATAATATTAATACTAATATAATTGTGCCACCCCAAATCGGGCGAACACCAACAGTTACACACTTATGTATAGAAAGAAAAATTTTAAGAAATTCTAATTACCAATAGAGATAAAACTACTATTTGTTGGTATTTGTATTTCAAAATAAGAAAAGTTTGTCTTGTCTCACATTCGAAAAACAAGTTTACAAGCTACACAAATTATACTACACTTCTCTTCGGTTGTAAATATGGATAGATCAAGGGAGTCCATTGCACGTACGAAGCTGAGTTAAAGCCCAACTATTTTTGAAATATGGCTCGAAAATCAATTATCTAGGTGCGTGTTGTGAGTTTTGCGCTACGGGGTGCAAACTGCGAATTTCGGGCCTTGGGTTTGGTTTTGCGAAATAAACGTGTACAAAAATTCTTCGTTCCAAGCAATCATTACAGAATTCTAAATTTAATTCTATAATTATTTGACCGTTCCAATGCTTGATTTGTGCAGAATAATTTATGCATTTCCTAATTGTCACGTCCCAAACTTCGGGTCATGTGAAACACCCACAAAAAACCAACCCGAGAAAACACTCTCAAATTAAACCACACATGCATTGTATATAATCGCCAAATGGCATACATTGAAGGGTTCCAACATCGGAAAAATATGTTACAACATACATGTAATAGAAAGAACAAGAAGGAAGACTATAGCTCTTCTGCCTCTTCAGCCAACCCCAGATCAACCTGCGTGACCGATACCTAAAAAAAATTAAATCTCACATCATGAGCCAAAACTCAGCAGATACTAGACAACACATGCAAAATAAGCTAAACATACTAGGAAAATGAGGTGCAATTTTAAACTCTCTTTCAAGCCTTTAAAACGAGTTTTCACATGCAAACGGGAAAGTAAGGATACAAACCATCTTTTGACTCACTCACAGGAGCCTTAAAAATAGTTGAAAAAGGGTTTTTACATCGCAATTCACATGACTCTTAAAAACAATTTGAAATTTGATTTTATCCGTCCTAGAATGCAGTACATGCAATCCATGATACATACAACCGGCCCTCGCACGCCGCAACCACAGTCCTAACACTGAGATAAAGATCCGAACTCAAATACACATTCCCGGGATAAAATCGTATACTACAGGGTAAAATCATAGACCACAGGGTAAAACCGCAAACCAAATCACGGGGTAAAATCGTAAACTTTAACGTAAGCCACGGGGTAAAATCGTAAACTTTACCGTAAGCCACGGATTACGGTAAAGTTTACCGTTGATCACAGGATTATACCACGGGATAAGACCGCATACCGCGGAATAAGACCGCACACCACGGGATAAAATCGCATATTACAAGATAAAACTTAACACTACAAGATAACACCGAATATTACGGGATAACACCGAGTCAACACATGCATACTAAATCAGGGTTTAAATGCATGAAGGCACGTACTATCACTACGTTTCACAAACCATGTCACATGCTACACACGCGACTCACACCACACTCGCAACCCAAGCAACATGCACCACATGCATCCGTTGCTCATATTCAACATAACCAAGCATATAAAACTTCTGAATTTTATAGCATGCAACCACGGTATACGTAACGATACCAAAACTATGTAATCCACTTACATAATCCGTACATAAGTAAACAATTATAAATGCACATTACCATGTATAATAATACATCACGACGCCACCCGTCAAAATATCACCCGAACAACCCGTCCACACACCGAGACAACTAACACCTAACCCGGACGCCAACACCTGAACCTCCCACAGAACGGTTCTCACCAAAACCCACCTTTAAACTGAACCACAGACCCACACGTCCCGCACATAACCAGCATGCACACAACTGTGCCACAACACTCAAAACTAACCATGCACATCACACCCGAGGACGGCACCACATAAACACCCGAGGCCATGAAACGACCCCTGAAACCACAACACAACCAACCGAACCCCAAAAAAGATCTAACGATATTTTAGTCGATTAATCCCATAATCAATCAATTGAATACCATTAAACACTAATTGGAAACCAAAACCCAACCACAAAACACCCACACGAAACTGCCTAGGTCTAGTCAACTGGACCCCAACCCCTAGTCGAGTGAACAACATACTGGAAATACCCAAAAATGTCCAGACACACTGTCCAGTCGACTGACCCTCATGGTCCAATCAACTGAACCCAAGAACCCAGGCTCCAGCCGACTGACCCCACGGTCCAGTCGACCAAATTCAAGCAAAAACTAGTTCCGAGCTATAGGTTTCAACCTCTAAACTCCGATTCGAAGCCTTCAAACACCCATCCAACACTCTCGAACAACTGCACATCCAAGCCTAACACCAAAACCATGAAAGAAACACCCGACACCCGATTCCATCCACCAAAATCGCCAAAAAATGGTTTTTAAACCCAAAAACTCAACTTTGAACAAAATCATATCTACAGTAATCTTACCGTTAAAAACAAACACGATTACACGTAACACCTTTACATGACATGAGAGTTGAGGGTCCTATCTCGATGAGTTAAAAACTTGACGCCTCGAACCACGTGCAAAATTGAGCTTCGCCAGAATAAAATTTTGTCAGGATGAACTCGTAGTCCACCGCGCCAAAAGCAAGGATCCGCTGTTGGATAGTAAAAAATTGAGCCCTGGGCCCCCGAGAACTTAGAGAGAAAGTAGAGAGAAAAAGAAAACTTACTAGAAAAGTTTTAAAAATATCTTTTGAAAATATTCAAGTCCAGATATTTATAGGTCTCCAAAATTTTTTCAACTCCAGATATCTTTTGAACCTGTTCCGCATGCATATCTAACCCCAATCATACATCCAAAAGCATATAAACATGCAAAAGCGAAAACGCTAAATGAGCATCGAAAAATGCCGAAAAAGAAAACGGGTCAGGGTCTCACAACTCTACCCCCCTTTAAAAAATTTTGTCCCGGAAATTTAACTCAAGGTTAAGAAACAAATCATGGATTGCAATCGACACAGGCATATGAGATGGTTTGCCGAACCATTCCTAGGATATAGTCAAACAAGGTCAGGCATCCTAAACAACGACCAACTATCTCAAAGACACGAGATCTACAACTCACGCCATCCTCACATCCTCACCAACCGCAGCCTCAACAACACAGCACCCACAAAATTTATCACCAACTCCCAAACAGATGCAAGAAAGGAACTGGCCCAAAACTTGCATACTCAGAAAGTACCTCTGCTCGCTAAAGGCATATATGCATCATCCGGCACGACCGGTGCCCTCGAAGAACTAAGAGCTATAAGAGCATACGCTCGGGCCAATACCGCTTTGCCCTGTCCACCATAACTCGGCGCTGTCGGCTGTCGTACCGACTGAACTGACGTACTCCCACCTGCCATTCGGGAAGACTGAACTGCAGGATACTGCTATCGCTCCTGCACATACGAACCCTCTAGTGTGCCCACTGTACTCGGCACACTCTCTCTTTGGGGACAAGTCATGTGAATATGTCCCGTCTAACAACATCTATAACAAATCGGCAGCTCCGTCCCCTACGACTGATCTGGCATGAAACTCTGAGCCTACCTCAACTGTGGATCCTGATACTACCTCGACTGCGGGCAACCTGGAACACGATGCCCGAACTGTCCACATCGATAACATCTAATCTCCCTCTCCTCTGGCCTCCTCGACGAAGCCACCGATGGTGCTGGTGTAGAGAACTGTTGTGGTTCAGATGGATGAAAGCTAGGACCAGAGGACCTCTGCCTTTAGCTGGAACGCCCACCTGTCTGCGCCTCTGTCCCACCGTGAGGTGTCCTGGCCTCCTTGGAAGATTGAATCTCAGTTATAGTCTTCTCAACCCTCGCTATTGCCTCTACCAACTCTGTGAACACCCGAAGTCCCATTACGACCACAAGCTCCCTGATCGTCGGCCTCAAGCCCCGCTCAAACCTCATAGATCGCAGCTCGTTTGTGCTCATCAACTCCTGTGTAAATCGGGACAAGCTCGTAAACTTGGCCTCGTACGGCATGACGTCCAGCGCCCCCTGAGTAAGACTGCAAACTCCTCTTTGTACAAATCTCTCTTCGAAGCCAGGAAGTATTTCTCCAGAAACACTCCTATAAAGGCTGCCTATGTAACTCCCACAATGGTTCTGGAATATTTCCACCACGCGTGAGCAGCACCCCTCAGCTGGAAGGTAGCAAAAGAAACCAGCAACTCATCCTCCTCAATCTGCAATGTGTCAAGCATCTGAGTCACCAACTCCAACTACTCTGTTGCCACAATAGGATTAGGATCTCCAGCAAAAGTAGGTGGATCTATGTGTCTGAACTCCCACATCGCTACTGTAGCCCTCGCTTCAGGTACTCCCTCTCTCTCCCTAGCGGTCTCACCTCTAGCCAACTACTGGATAGAGCTCACCAGCTCTCGCAACAACTCTGTTGTGTCCATCGGTCCTAGGGGAGCATTTTCATCCCCAGTATCAGGGATAGGAACTTCCCCTTGGCCAACACCACGGCCACGGCCTCCACCACGGCCTCGCTCTCATCTCGCAGACATCGCGTTTATATGAAAAAGACAGAACATGAGATGCAGCACATATCACAAATCACATAAGCATGCTAACACATAATCACATAGGTTCATGCTAAACAAAACCCCACATACTGAGGAGAACGAACAAGAATGACACGTCAATCTGGATAACCTACTCAAATTCCTTGCAAGAAATCACGTCAGCTAAACGCGTTTCTAACTTAGCTCCTAAGTTTGTTAATCCAAACGCCCAAAGGCAGGGCTATCACTCCTAAGATTCAACCCCGATGCTCACATATACACATCATTCACATATCTAACATGCTGACACGTTCATGTTATCAAAGTGTCTAAAGACATGCAATCAAGCATACACAATCAACCTCACACGGGATACACCCTCTTCCCACGGCTCTTAGGTATTCAAACCCAGAGCTCTGATACCATTCTATCACGTTTCAAACTCCGAGTCACATGAAACACCCACAAAAAACTAACCCAAGAATACATTCTCAAAATAAACCATACATGCATTGTATATAATCGTCAAACGGCATACATTACACGGTTTCAGCATCGAGAAAACATTTTACAACATACATGAAATAGAAAGAACAAGAAGGAAGACTACAGCTCTTTCGCCTCTCCAGCCAATCTCGGATCAACCTGCGTGACCGGTACCTGAAGAAAATCAAATTCCACACTGTGAGCCAAAACTTAGTAGATACTAGACAACACATACAAAATAAGCTAAACATGCAAGGAAAACGAGGTGCAGTTTTAGACTCTCTTTCAAGCCTTTAAAACGAGTTTTCACATGCAAACGGGAAATCGAGGATACAAATCATCTTTTGACTCACTCACAGGAGCCTTGAAAACAGTTGAAAAGGGTTTTTAGATTGCGATTCACACGGCTCTTAAAAATAATTTGAAATTTAGTTTTATCTGTTCCCGAATGCAGTACATGCAATCCATGATACATGCAACCGACCCTCACATGCCGCAACCACGGTCTTAACACTAAGATAAAGATCCGAACTCAAATACACATTCCCGGGATAAAATCGAATACTATGGGGTAAAACCATAGACTACGAGGTAAAATCGTAAACCAAACCACGGGGTAAAACCGTAAACTTTACTGTAAGCCACATGATGAAACCGCCCGCCGACCACGGGATTATACCACTGGATAAAATCGTAAATCAAGGGATAAAATCGCATACCGCGAAATAAGACCGCACATTGCGGGATAAAATCGCATATTACAGGATAAAACTAAACACTATAGGATAAAACTAAATACTACGGGATAACACCAAGTCAACACATGCATACTAAACCAGGGTTTAAATGCATAAAGCCACGTACTATCACTACGTTTCACAAACCACGCCATATACTACACATGCGACTCACACCACACTCGCAACCCATACAACATGCATCACATGCATTCGTTTATCATATTCCACATAACCATGCCTATAAAACTTCTGAGTTTTAAAGCATGCAACCACGGTACGCGTAACGATACCAAAATCATGTAATCCACTTATATAATCCGTACATAAAAAATAATTATAAATGCACATAACCATGTATAACAATACATTACGATGCCACATGTTAAAACATCACCCGAACAACCCGTCCACACACTAGGACAACCAACACCTAACCTAGAGGCCAACGCCTGAACCTCCCACAGAATGGTTCTCACTAAAACCCACCTTTAAATCGAACCACGGACCCACACGTCCCGCACAAAACCAGCACGCACACAACCGTGCAACAACACTCAAAACTAACCATGCACGTCACACTCAAGGACGGCATCACATAAACACCCGAGGCCATGACACGACCCCCGAAACCATAACACGACAAACGGAACCCCAAAAAGGATCCAACGGAATTTCAGTCGATTAATCCTATAATCAATCAATTGAATACCATTAAACACTAATTGGAAACCAAAACCCAACCACAAAACACCCACAAGAAACTGCCCAGGTCTTGTCACGGGACCCCAACCCCTAGTCGACTGAATAAATCACTAGAAATGCCCAAAAATGCCCAGACACACTATCCAGTCGACTGACCCTCACGACCCAATCGACTAACCCCACGGTCCAGTCGATTGAACTCAAGCAAAAATTGATTCCAAGCTACGGGTTTCAACCTTCAAACCCCGATTCGAAGCCTCCAAACACCCATCCAACACCCTCGGACATCCACACGCCCAAGCCTAACACCAAAACCGCGAAATAAACACCCGACACCCGATTTCATCCACCGAAATTGCCAAAAAGTAGTTTCTAAACCCAAAAACTCAACTTTGAA
This sequence comes from Heliamphora exappendiculata, assembly GCA_034768845.1. Classification (NCBI taxonomy): domain Eukaryota; kingdom Viridiplantae; phylum Streptophyta; class Magnoliopsida; order Ericales; family Sarraceniaceae; genus Heliamphora; species Heliamphora exappendiculata. The sequence goes on along the minus strand of JAOTRH010427156.1, from coordinate 21,635 downwards.
CAAAATCAGATCTACAGTAATCTAATCGTTAAAAACACGCACGATTACACGTAGCACCCATACATGACATGAGAGTCGACGGTCCTACCTCGCTGAGTTAAAAACTCGACGCCTCAAACCATGTGCAAAATTAAGCTTCGCCGAAATAAAAATTTATCCGGATGAACGCGTAGTCCACCGTGCCAAAAGCAATGATCCGTTGTTGGATCGTCGAAAATCGAGCCCGGAGCCCTCGAGAACTTAGAGAGAAGGCAGAGAGAAAAAAGAAACTTACTGAAAAAATTTTGAAAATATCTTTTGAAAATATCTAACTCCAGATATTTATAAGCCTTCAAAATATCCTTTTTAGAAAATTTTCAAAATTCGTACTGTAGTATCTCACAGCCCTGGGAACCTGCCCCGCATGCATCGAAAAACACAAAAAAAAAAAAAAATGGGTCAGGGTCTCAAAACTCTACCCCCTTAAAGGAATTTTGTCCCCGAAATTTAATTCAAGATCAAGAAACAAAGCATCGATCGCAATCGACAAGTATACGAGATGGTCTGCCGAACCATTCCTAGGATATAGTCAAACAAAGTCATGCATCCTAAACAACGGCCAACAATCTCAAAGACACAGGATCTACAACTCACCCCAACCTCACATCCTCACCAACCGCTGTCTCAACAACACAGCACCCACGGAATCTATCTCCAACTCCCAAACAGAAGCAAGAAAGGAACTGGCCCAAAACTTGCATACTCAGAAAGTACCTCTACTCGCTGAAGGCATATCTGCATCATCCGGCATGACCGGTGCCCTAGAAGAATTAGGAGCTATAAGGGCATACGCTCGGGGCAATGCCGCTCTACCCTATCCACCATAACTCGGCGCTGTCGACTGCCGTACCGATTGAACTGATGTACTCCCACCTGCCATCCGGGAAGTCTGAACCGCAGGATACTGCTGTTGCTCCTACACATACGAACCCTCTGGTGTGTCCACTTTACTCAGCGCACTCTCTCTCTAGGGATAAGTGTTGCGAATATGTCCTATTTGACCACATCTATAACAAATCGACAGCTCCGTCCCCTGCGACTGTTCTGACATGGAACTCTGAGCCTGCCTCAACTGTGGATCCCGATACTGCATCGGCCACGGGCTATCAGGCACACGATGCCCCGACTGTCCACATCGATAACATCTAACCTCCCTCTGCTCTGGCCTCCCCGACGAAGCCACTGATGGTGCAGGTGTAGAGAACTTCTGTGGTCTAGATGGAAGAAAGCTAAGACTAGAGGACCTATGCCTCTTGTTAGAACGTTCACCTGTTTGTGCCTTTATCCCACCGTGAGGTGTCCTGGCCTCCCTGGAAGTTCGAATCTCAGTCATAGTGTTCTCAACCCTCGCTGCTGCCTCTCCCAGCTCTGTGAACACCCGAAGTGCCATTGTGACCACACGCTCCCTGATCGTCGGCCTCAAGCCCCGCTCAAACGTCATTGATCGCAGCTTGTCTGTGCTCACCAACTACAGTGCAAACCGGGATAAGCTCGTAAACCTGGTCTTGTACTGCATGACGTCCAGCGCCCCCTGGGTAACAGTATAGAACTCTTCCCTGTACAAATCCCTATTCGAAGTCGAAAAGTATTTCTCTAGAAACACTCCTGTAAAGGTTGCCTATGTAACTCCCACAATGGTTCTCACATATTTTCACCACGCGTGAGCAGCACCCCTTAGCTGGAAGGTAGCAAAAGAAATCGACAACTCGTCCTCCTCAATCTGTAATTTGTCAAAGATCTAAGTCACCAACTCTAAGCACTCTGTTGCCACAATAGGATTACGATCTCCCATAAAACTAGGTGGATCCATGCGTCTGAACTCCCGCATCGCTACTGTAGCCCTCGCCTCAGGTACTCCCTCTCTCTCCTTAACTTTCTCACCGCTAGCCAACTGCTGGATAGAGCTCACCAGCACTCGCAAAAACTCTATTGCGTCCATCAGTCCTAGGAGAGCATTTGCTTCCCCAGCATCAGGGATAGGAACATTCCCTTGGCTAACACCACGGCCATGGCCTCGACCACAGCTTTGCTCTCGTCTCGCAGACATCACGTCTATATGATAAAGACAGAACATGAGATGCAGCACATAGCATAAACCACACAAGCATGCTAACACATAAGCACATAGGTTCATGCTAAACAAAACCCCACTTACTGAGGAGAACGAACAAGAATGACACGTCAATCTGGATAACCTACTCAGATTTCCTACAAGAAATCACGTCAGCTAAACTCGATTCTAACTTAGCTCCCAAGTTTGTTAATCCAAACGCCCAAAGGGAGGACTATCACTCCTAAGATTCAACCCCCATGCTTACACATACACATCATTCACATATCTAACATGCTGACACGCTCATGTTATCAAAACATCTAAACACATGCAATCAAGTATACGCAATCAACCTCACATGGGATACGCACTCTTCCCACGGCTCTTAGGTATTCAAACCCAGAGCTCTGATACTAAGCTGTCATGCCCTAAACTCCGGGTTACGTGAAACACCCATAAAAAACTATCCCGATAATACACTCTCAAATTAAACCATACATACATTGTATATAATCGCCAAACGGCATACATTACATGGTTCCAACACTGGAAAAACATGTTACAACATACATGTAATAAAAAGAACAAGAAGGAAGACTATAGCTCTTCTACCTCTCCAGCCGACCCCGGATCAACCTACGTGACCGGTACCTGAGAAAAATCAAATTTCACACCGTGAGCCAAAGCTCAGCAGATACTAGACAACACATGCAAAATAAGCTAAACATGCTAAGAAAACGAGGTGCAGTTTTAAACTCTCTTTCAAGCCTTTAAAACGAGTTTTCACATGCAAACGGGAAAGCGAGGATATAAACCATCTTTTGACTCACTCATAGGAGCCTTGAAAACAGTCAAAAAATAATTTTTAGATCGTGATTCACACGACTCTTAAAAACAATTTCAGATTTGGTTTTATCCGTCCCAGAATGTAGTACATGCAAGCCATGATACATACAATTTGCCCTCACACGCCGCAACCACACTCCTAATACTGAGATAAAGATCCGAACTCAAATACACATTCCCGGGATAAAATCGTATACTACGGGGTAAAACCATAGACCACGGGGTAAAACTATAGACCACGGGGTAAAACCGCAAACCAAACCACGGGGTAAAACCGTAAACTTTACCGTAAGCCACGGGATGAAACAGACGACCACGGGATAAAATCGTAAACCATGGGATAAGACCGCATACCGCGGAATAAGACCGCACACCGCGGGATAAAACTGCATATTATAGGATAAAACTGAACACTATAGGATAAAACTGAATACTATGGGATAACACCAAACATTACGGGATAACAGTGAGTCAACACATGCACACTAAACAAGAATTTAAATGCATAAAACCACGTACTATCACTACGTTTCACAAATCACGTCACATGCTACACACGCGACTCACACCACACTCATAACCCATGCAACATGAATCACATACATTCGTTCCTCATATTCCACATAACCATGCCTATAAAACTACTGACTTTTAAAGCATGCAACCACAGTACACGTAACGATACCAAAACTATGTAATCCATTTACATAATCTGTACATAAATAAATAATTATAAATGCACATAACCATGTATAACAATATATCAAGACGCCACCCGTCAAAACATCACCCGAACAACCCGTCCACACTCCGGGACAACCAACACCTAACCCGGAGGCCAAAACCTGAACCTCCCACAGAACAGTTCTCACCAAAATCCACCTTTAAATCAAACCACAAACCCACACGTCCCGCACATAACCAACACACACACAATCGTGCCACAACACTCAAAACTAGCCATGCATATCACACCCGAGGCCACGACACGACCCCCGAAATCACAACACGGCCAATCGAACCCCAAAATGGATCTAACGATATTTTAGTCAATTAATCCCATAATCAATCAACCGAATACCATTAAACACTAATTGAAAACCAAAACCCAACCACAAAAAACCCACACGAAACTACCCAGGTCCAATCAACTGGACCCCAACCCCTAGTCGACTGAACAACACACTAGAAAAGCCCAAAAATTGCCAAACACACTGTCCAATTGACTAACCCTCACGGTCAAGTCGAATGAACCCAAGATCCCATGCTCCAGTCGACTGACCCCACGGTCTATTCGACTGAACTCAAGCAAAAACTGGTTCCAAGCTATGTGTTCTAACCTCTAAACCCCGATTCGAAGCCTCCAAACGCCCATCCAACACCCTCGAACATCCACACGCCCAAGCCTAACACCAAAACCACGAAAGAAACACCCGACACCCGATTCCATCCACCGAAATCGCTGAAAAATAGTTTTTAAACCCAAAAACTCAACTTTGAACAAAATCAGATCTACAGCAATCTAATTGTTAAAAACACAGACGATTACACGTAACACCCTTACATGACATGAAAGTCGAGGATCCTACCTCAGTGAGTTAAAAACTCGACGCCTCGAACCATGTGCAAAATCGAGCTTCGTCAGAGTAAAATTTTATCCGGATGAACTCGTAGTCCACCGTGCCAAAAGAAAGAATCTACTGTTGAATCGTCGAAAATCGAGTCTCGGGCCCCCGAGAACTTAAAGAGAAAGCAAAGAGAAAAAAGAAACTTACGTGAGAAGTTTTGAAAATATCTTTTGAAAATATCTAACTCCAGATATTTATAAGACTCTAAAATATCTTTTTTTAAAATTTGCACTGTAACATCCCACGACCCCGGGAACCTGTCCTGCATGCGTATCTAACCCCGATCATGCATCCAAAAGCATATAAACATGTAAAATCAAAAACGTTAAACGTGTGTCGAAAAACGCCAAAAAAGAAAACTGGTCAAGGTCTCACACTAATTATTCTGCATTTCTGGCTCTATCAGCTCATTGGCTCATTTTACACCACCGAATGGCGTGAGAATGCTCTTAAGAGGAGTCTACAACACGATTACAACCACTGAAAAGGGGGTTTTTGCGTCATCTCTCTGTCGTCGCAAATAATACTCTTGCCGTCGCAAAAGGATATTTGCATCGGCATTACGACGGCAAATGGGAGGAGGCAACTGTCCGGGTCGCAAAATGGTTTTTGCGATGGCATGTAGCCGTCGTAAAATAAATATTTAGGACGAAACTTTATGCTTTTTACGACTGCGCTATTTGCGACGCAAATACTTATTAAAAATAATGTTTTTGCCGTCGCAAGTGTTGGCTACTGCCTTGTGCCATCACAAATGTGTTCCTTTTGCGACGGCTAAATACCGACACAACATGTGTTGATAATACCTATTTGTTGCAAATACTATTGGTTTTAGCAACGACAACAATTTTGATGCAAAAAATAAAAATAAAAATTTATCCATCTATTCACATCCAAACATTCATTCATTTATTTATAACAATATATCAAATGTTATCTCTTTATAACAATAATCAAATCCGTTCAATCGCATATCAAAATATTTAAAAAATACATATTCATTAAATACAAATAAAAACATATTAAAAAGTGCACAAAATGTGTCTCAAACCAATATTTAAATTTCAACAAGTACAACTCAAAATGAATCTTTCTTGTTTCAACAAGTACAATCACAAATAAATCTTTCTCTATCGCTAATTGCTTTGCTCTACCATCACTTAATCTATCTCCTTCTCTAACTCCTGAAAATCAATTAAAATTATTTTAAAACATGATAAGTATTTAAATCATACAATGCACGTATATATACATGACCTAATAAAATTAAGTTGCAATACGCATCACAATATTACCAGGCAACATGTCGGCCAACAGCTTCTCCAACTGTGTTAATCCCTTTGCGAGGCCTTTCCAAACTGGCATTAGGTTTCTTTGAACTTGACAATAACATGGCCCCAATGATACTCCGTCTAATTCATACAATGGGTCCTTAGTAATCAAATGCCCCTCGGCCAAATCATGTTTTGAAATACCATGATTAAGCAAGTCAACTGATATCCCTACCTATAAGTATAAATATAATTTCTTCAAAATTTTATTGTATATGCATGAAATGTGAACAATATAAAAAAAGCTATTGTAAAAAAATATTGACAATAATAACAATTAAAGTCTTCATGTTTTTAAATTTATTTCAGAGTGCCTTCATAAAAAACATTCAATAACACAACTTTAAGAGAAATATTATCCCAATGTATTCATTTCTTTCTGAAACTTTTAGTGCTAACACTTCTATAATAATCTTAAAAGATCACACAAGAAAAATTAATTAGTAGAGAATGATGATTCCATTTTGATACAAAAACATAACCTTTTTTCAAATGGTGTTTTCATTATGTATTATGAAATAGGTGCCAATTGTGTATACTAATCAATGCAAACTCGCTTACAAATGGTGTATATTGTTCTTCTACCTGCTAATGAATTCACATGATCAAGATTTTGAATTGGGTGATTTAGAAGATGAATATTTATAAGAGAAGCCAATATAATTGGGTTTTCAACCGGCTCACCCATAACCTTTACTGTTAAACCATACAAAAGCATAGCATATCCGGGTTTTCAATATGCTCACCCTCAACCTCCTAATACCACTAAGGGTTTTCAGTCGGATCACCCTTAACCACAATCGTGTGTGTGATTGTGTATATTTAAGTTGCATATATATAAAATTACCTATTGTTCATTAAGTCATGGAGAAGGTGGCGAAAGGGTAGAACCCAATTGCTCACTATTGAAGATGTCATCTCCCACAGACTCCCTAAATATTCAATGTCCACTAGATGCATCCGGAACCTACAATATGGTGGATGTCATCTTGTATGCATAAGTGTATGTAAAAGAATGCATAAATAATAAATATAATTTTTTTAACTCCACTTGTCTAGAGCCATCTGTACCATAGGACACCAATAAATCAATCCGAGCCTTCAGTTGCTCGATCTCTTGGCTCTAGACAAGTGGAGTTAAAAAAATTATATTTATTGTTTATGCATTCTTTTACATACACTTATGCATACAAGATGACATTCACCATATTGAGTGATCTCCTCTCTCATGGCCTCTCTCACATGTTGAGTAATCTCTTTAACCATTGAAGAGAAATTTTTAATGGATTGGGATGGACCACTAATCGATTGGTACACCATGCTCGGAGGCACTGCACTACCATAAGTCCTACAGTACCCATGTCCATCATTTCCTAACACTTCATGAAATATACGATCTCAAACCTCAGTTGGCTTTAGGTCTTCTAGAACCTTGGAGAGTAGATCATTATATTGTTTCTACATTTTAAAACCATTAGTATACAATAAAACAAAAATAAGTATCTATCAAGTAGACATTAAAGACCATACCATGATTTCTTTCACATCATAATCGTCATGGTTTCGTGTCTTAAGGTAGACACTCATTTTGTCAATTCTCTCTCCCTTATGTTCCATATGAAATTATAACAAAAAAGTTTTTAAGAGAAAAATATAATATTTAAGTATAAAATCCATTTAGATCCATATGTGGACATCAATACCCGCTATCGAACCTGGGAGAAGTGTGTGCGTCCAGTCTTATGTGTGGATCCACGAAACTCCCAAATTTTTGAATTTCGAAGGACTATCACCTGTAATATCAATTTAACTTAAATAATTTTGCTACCACAAATTTGATTTCATATGTACAAATAATACCTATGCATCATCACTTGCCCAATACTCAACAAGCTCTTTCCATTGGTCTGTTACTATATTTTCTGGCACTTTTAAGGCTATATCTAGATCTGTGTTGTAAGGCTTCCAGTATTTTCTTTTTGTCTTGTTCTTGTGATCTTTCCACAACTTTTGTCTAGCCTTTATACAAACTGGCTTGAACTCCTTTGGACAAAAGGATAAATTATCTTACAAAGCGTAGTTGAAAAAATTAGCAACCAACATAAATCATGAGGAAAATGAATAAAAAATATTATTTATACCTTAACCTCTTTCCAAATTTTCTTTGTAATATCTTCTGGCACACTTTTCCAACTAACATACGTGAGAGGAAGTCTATTCCCATTGCACACTATTTGTCCAAGTTGTCCCATTAATGAGGCTACTCGAGTTCTTATTGGATGAAATTTGTCATCAAATTCGACCATTATTTTGGTGCCAATTCCCCAATCTTGCATTCCCTTGGTAGCGCCTCGACCATGCTTACTTTTAACTGAGCTAGATGTCAATGGACCTAGGTAATGAAAAGACAATTATAGGTATAACATAACAAATATACTCTAATTAACATTACAACATTTACATACTTACCTGACTCGCGTGACTTTAAAACTGGTTCTAAGGGTGAAGTGTGTGACGAAGGTTGTGATGGAATAGATGATGATGTTGATTGTGCTGACAATCGTGATTGTGATGCCAATCGTGGTCGTGATACTTCTAACACTGGCATATGCAACGGTGGCTGTGGTGGTTGCTGAGATGGAAGAGGCGACGGGGATGTGCCAATGTCACTAGGTTGAGAGGTTCGCTTGTATAATGCCTCTGACATAGTGCGAGGGGGGAGACTCGCTTTTCTCTTAGGCACGGTAACCTGTAATATGAAAATTTTAATATAAGATATGAAAATGATAAGTAGCAATAGAAATATTGGCATTTACCCAACTTATAACTCCCAAGACAAGCAAAATGACTTACTGATTGAGTGTTGTTGAAAAGCAAATGAACCTATGAAAAACTGTCATTAGCAGTGAATATCATGAATCAGTGATAAATAGCAACACAAGATGAAATGTAACATCTCATTAGTTTTTCAATATTACCCAATTTTCTAATCTAACATGCATTCACATTTCACATTCATTAACATTATACACGAGTTCACAAACCCAAGAGTACAAATTAACAAGCCATTAAGTGGAATAATTCTCCTGGACAAATTTTATACATCCATAAAAATAGAACAAAAGCAAAGAAAACTAAAGAAGTTTACCATCACACAAGAAAACTGTCATCCTAACTTAGAACGATAACATGCCATAAAAATATAACATCTCATTAACTGCATTGCCATATAAAGTAACAACATAACTTCAACACTATTCTATTTCAAAATCAATTGTTGCCCCTTCTGATCCTTCTCTTACCCATCAAATTTCTTCATCACGAACCACCATATTTTCTTCCAACTGTTGGGTCATATAGGGCTCAGCTTGAGGGTCATCATCAGAATGCATATCAAACAGACCTCTCTGAGACATCTTTACAACAACTTGCTAATCTTCTTCCAAAGGGTCTGGAACATACCAAACCTGCTCTGCTTGCGAAGCCAGTATGAAAGGTTCATTAGTGGAACAGTCATCTCAGTATAACAAGCGATTAAAGTTAACCAACGTGAATTTGAAGGCATCTTCTTTCTTTCTGCGACAGTTATCAATTCAATCACACTTAAACATCACAAATTTGATATTAGTAGTGTATCGAATTTCAACAATATGAACTAACCGTCCATAATAGTAGACCGCATCCACACGAGGATTGTTATCCTTTCGACTAGCATAACTCTTGGTATATGCCTTTAAAGCTACATCACTATTTTGAGTTATTTTTCCAACATCCATCTTCTTCACACGAAAACAAAATCCATTTGATTATATAGCCATTAGACCTCCTTGCCAAATTATGAGGACTATCTGTTAATCGGTTGATTTCTTTAGAAAACGTGGCATTATTCGTCCTTCATAAAGTTTAGACCTATATATAAAACAAGTAAACAAATTCAAAAGATAAATCTATGTATGTTTAAAGAAGTGAAATGCTTACATATAGAGGTGTTCCTTGAACCAGGTGTGGAATGTTTCGAAATGCTCAGACTGGATCTAACGATCGTCTGCACGAGGCATTCTGCTCTTTATGACTTCGAGGTGCTTGCTATGTGGGTTAAAAAGAATGTAAATATCATAAGCATATCATTCTAAATATGTATTTAATTAATTAAATGATATGACTTATCATATGAAAGGTGAAACTAAGCTTGTGTTGAACAAGACATATCGATGAGTTTGAATCATTTCTTTATCATTGAGATAAAAAGTTGTGCATTCTCCTACAAAGCTACCTCTATTGTCACCACCATCACAGTTCCTTCTAAATCGATTGGATTTAGTTTCCACATCATGGAGATATTGTGCACAAAAATTCATACATTCTTCCATCAAGTAACCTTTTGCAATTGAACCCTCTGGATGGGCTCTATTACGCACATGTTGTTTCAAGGTAAGAAGAAACCTCTCAATCGGATACATCCACCGAAACTGCACTGCACCGGCAATCAATGCTTCATCAGCTAAATGTATGGGCAAGTGCTCCATTATATCGAAGAAGGATGGAGAAAACATTTTCTCTAGATGACAAATTGTTACTGTAATATGGTCTCGAATATACTCCAAGTCCGTTGCGCGATTCACTTTTGAGCAAAATTGTCTAAAAAAATTGCACAATTCAATCAGGGGCTCAATCACAGTTTTAGGAAAAGATTTTTTTATAGTTAGAGGAAGCAGTTGTTGCATCAAAATATAACTGTCGTGACTCTTAAGACCTGAAATACTTTTATCTTCTAAGCGCACATGCCTCGAGATATTTGATGCATAACCATCTAGAACTCTAACTTTGTGAAGCACTTTGAGGAACAAATCTTTTTCATCCTTGCTCATTGCGAATTGTGCAGGGGGTAAATAAGCTTTATTGGACCCTCTAAACTATAAGTGCAATGGTGTTCTAATCTTCATTTCTTGCAGATCATTCCGAGCATTCAAATTATCTTTAGATTTTTCCACAACTCCTAGTATCATCCATAAAATATTATCACACACATTATTTTCTATGTGCATCACATCAAAGTTGTGCCTTATTAAATTGTATTCCCAATATGGCAGCTCATAGAATATACTCTCTCTTTTTTCCAATTATGGCTTCTTTTGCCATCAACTCCCCTTTTTTTCTTCCTCTTCTTAAGATCATTCTTTTTGTACTCGGTCAAGATACCTTCTGATTCCAAGTTACGAAGCAACTCTGATCCAGATAAGATTTTACGTTTTAGTCGCCATTCACGATTGCCATCAAATGATGCTTTATCTTTACAGAATTTATGGCCAACAGGTAAGAACCGACGATGACCCATATAGGTAAAATTTTTACCATGCTTTAACCAACAAGATTGAGTTTGCATATTGCAACAACGACAAGCATATTCACCTTTTGTACTCCATCCTGACAAGTTGGCATACGCAGGAAAATCACTAATTGCCCACAACAAAGCTGCATGCAATTGAAACATGTGATTACTCGATGCGTCAAATGTGGGTATACCTTCACTCCAAAATTCCTTCAACTCTTCAATCAATGGTTGCAAATACACATCTATTCTATCACCGGTCCTTTCGGCCCATCAATAAGTATGGAGAGAATAAAAAATGGTTGTTTCATGCACATCCATGGTGGTAAGTTGTATGGAATCAACACGACAGGCCAAGTGCTATGAATTATATTCATTAATCTAAATGGGTTGAATCCATTAGTTGCTAACCCAAGTTGTACATTACGACTATCACTAGCAAAGTCTGTGTGCCTACGGTTAAAATATTTTTATGCACAAAAGTCAGTAGGATGCCTTAATACACCCTCATCAGTTCGTTCCTCTTCATGCCATCTCATTAGCTTTGCCATTTTGGATGACATAAAAAATCTCTGCAACCTTGGCTTCAAAGAAAAATACCTTATTTGTTTCGCAGCTACCCATTTTTCACTAACTTTGCCATTATTCGATATATCATTCTCATGTTTCCATCTAGATTTATTGCATATGATGCATTTATCAAGTCTTGCATCCTCATTCCTGAATAACATACAACTATTGGGACAAGCATGCCACGTCTCATACGTGAAGCCCAAATCTTGAGTGATCTTTTGGGCATCATAGTATGATTTCGGTAATTGCACTCCCTCAGGGAAAGCCTCATTCAATAGCTGAAGTAGCATGTCAATGGACTTATCCGTCCACTGATTGAGCACCTTCATATGCAAAAGTCGAACCATAAACGATAATGAGGTGAATTTCGTACAGCCTAGATACAATTCACTCTGCATCTTCTAAAAGTTTAAAATACTTCGTAGTTTCTTCGTTTGCCCCTTCTCGTGGATCACTTGCAGTTGGTTCATCATTCTCAACACTTGTACCCACGTATGAAATTCCTATGGCCTCGTGTACCAATTGAACCATATCACCCCCGATGTCTAAATCTACAGATATTTGGTTTTCTTCGTTACCATGTAAAGGAACATAAGATTCCCCGTGATAAATTCAATTTTTGTACTTCTTTAAAAACCCATTGGAAATAAGATGCTCCCGCACAACGTTACATCACAGATTGTACCGGTTACAGCAGGACCTACATGGACAACTGATCGATGAACCTTTAGCTCTATTACTATATGAAAATATAAGGAACTGATCAATTCCATTCACGTATTCCAGTGACATGCGAATTGGTAAATCAATCCAGCTCTTATCCACATTCTTCTTCCCTCAAGTTTTTCTGGACATATTCACATCAACATTTACTTAGTTTAATTCAACCTTACACATTCATAAAAAAAATTCTATGCATGCATTATGAAACCTATCCTCTAACTCCTCTCTAACAGGTAGGTGGTCATATTCCATTCACAAATTAAGCTATTATAGTGATATTGAATTTTTTAAAATCCTAATTAAGCTATTATTTATTTTCAAGATTTAGCAATAATGAAAAGTGACAAAAAATATTAACAGAAATTCAAGAAACTTTTAATTTTGTATTGCCACATATATGAATTTTATAATAATCTATAACCACATATGAGTATACAATTCATTCGCAGAATATACAAGTGTACCACTTGTATAGAAAGTCTTTAGTGTTTTATCAATTTTGTCCAGATTCACCTCCTCTTCCAAAAAAAAGGAAGGAGAAGGATCTTCTTTAGCGGATTCCTATTGATCTATTTAGTTCTTTTCATTTCGTAAGTTATTTCTATTTTTACATCACAAAAATCGTATGAATTGTATCGTGACTCGGATGAATCGAATCAAGAATCATACAATTTAATGTGACTTTCGATTCCAAGTAACGAATCGTATTGTATAGTCTAAAAGTAGAGTGAGGATGTTTATAAGATTACAATCCAGACATATATACCAAGAGAAAAAATAATAATCTTGAGCAGAAACAGAACTAAAGTAAGTTCTGTTTACCAAACTTTGCTTGCATATATACCAAGAGGATAATAATATCATATTAATGTAAGTTCTAACTCTATAAACCAATTAATTAATAATCCAGCTTTGTTACATGGAGGAGGGTTAGAATCAAATTCTAGTGCATCATTTTCTGCATTAGCAGCAAAAATGCAGCTACCAGTCATCTCCTTTAATTTATACTCTGAACAAGGTTTCCTGAAATGTTTCATAGCTAACTGTTTCAGCAGCCCATAGAAACAAAAATAACTCAACTTATCCATTATAGCCTTATTAATGAAGGCAGAAAAATGCAAAATGACCTTATGCAAACTTTTTGTGCACAAGCAATAAATCATATGATTTCAAAGTTCGTAAACAAATTTAATTTTAGCTTGCTGATTGCAGCAATATTGGAGCAACCACAAAGATCGAAACTATATTTTATCCTATATTGCATAACCTTACGCTCAGTCTTAACCCCATCTCATCACTCTATGATGAAAGGAAAGTCATCATTTTAAAATAAAAAAGTTAAAAAGATTATCTTGTTATAAACATCACTTCTTTAATTAAAAGTTACTTAAAAAAACTAATTAAAAGCTATGAACAAATTAAAACTTTTTAGCTAAAAAAATAAAAACAAAAATTAATCAACAGGCACGAGACTATGATGAGTAGACCAGGCCCTTAAAACAAAGCATCCAAAGCTTAAACCTTATATCAACATTTCAGAAATAAACAAATAAATTTCTCATTACAAAAATAATAAATAAATTTCTCATTACAAAAGATAATTCTTACAGGGTTGAATCAAACAAATTGCATGGCATCCAGACAAGACGGTCATCTGATTTATCTAAACCAAAGATTTGTTGCTAAACTAATTTATAACTCAATTCATTAAACAATCCAACCATAGATTTGTTGCTAAACTTATTTCAAATGGTGAATCTGGCAGAAGGGGCTTTCTTACAAGTTATGAGAACATAAAATTAACTCATTTTCAATAGTTGGTGGATTAGAAACTAGGCAGTGTAAATCAATGTGGGAGCTACACATCATGTTTGAGAAAAAACAAACGATGGGAGTTTGGAAAGTAGCAAGAGTTTGTCTAATAAGAATCGTTAGCAAGTTGCAAGCAAGAGGAACGAGGAACCTACTAAGATGGTGATCACAGCTAGCAGGGGTGCTGTGAGCATCATTAAATTTTATTTGGTATTCTATAATTTGATTTGAACTGTTTATTTTGTTTTACTTATTGAGTAAATAATTTATGTAAAAAATTAGGTCATTATGACATTGTTAGCCATATGATCAAGGAATATATATATATATATATATATATATATATATATTTTTTGTAGTTTCTTCTCAAAAATTTGTAAGTCAATTAATTTTTCTAAGACAAACATGTTCAGATCATATAAATAGGAAAAGGCCTTACACCCTACTGCCGACAAACAGGGCTCAATTGCATCGTCTACAAACTGGTGATGGAGACCGCATGATTTATCTTTGAATAAATTCTCTCTTCTACTTAGATTTTTACAATATTTTTTAGGGTTATGAAAATTCGTTTAATTAAAATAAATTTATTAATTTCGAAAGCCACGAATCTGAAAGAATCAAATATCTTTCCGTGTACATGATTCTAAATATGTTAATTTATCAAACTATCTTTTCGTGTTTAAATGCGTAACAAATAAAATTTGATAAATATACAGTTTTTCCTTTAGCTTTTCAGCTAAGGTAGTGATAAAAGTTATTTATTTATTTTATTTTTTATTTTTTATTTTTTGAAAAATAATAATTCATTTCAATTAAACATTTTTTCATTCAATTAATTCAAAATTTGGAATTAATTTTTACATTTTTTCAAAATATCTGATTTTAAAAAAACTCATTTTTAAACGTGATATTTTATAAAAAAAATAAAATATCTAAAGTTTTTTCTATTTAATTAAATAATTAATTAAAAAAAACTTAATTTTATTTTCATTACAAAATATTTTAATTAAAACTGAATTATCGAATTAATTAAATTAACAGGATAAATAAAATCAATATTTATCATCTACGCAGTTAATAAAAAAAATTAAATATAAGATAAATATAAATTTCAATTTTATGATGCAATCAAAACTCTAAAAAGTTTCAGTCTCCTGTTTTGAATAAATTTATTGTATCCTATTTTGAATAAATTTATTGTATCCTGATAGCATCGAGATATTTTGATTCTATCCCGTAGCTTATAAAACTCTTGTGCCCACTTGGAAACCGTATATGCGCCACTGTTTGGGTGAAAAACACTGCTAGCTTGGGAAATCGCAACAGCTTGGATTTATCGAAGCCAACCAAACAGGCCTTATTTGGGATGCCTGGAATGCATCACAGTTTTCTTAGGAAACAAACCGGAACGGGATTGGATTGCACCGTTTTTTGGGAATTGCCGCTACTGGCTCAAGCTTTAAAACACTATTGCGCCTTCTGGATTATGCCCTGTTTGGCGCCTGGATTTTCGCTGCTTGATTTTCGAAATAGGCTTGCTGTGTGCTTGGAAACCAACGGCTGTTTTGCTAAAAAAATCGGCGCCACTGTTGTGCGCCGCAGTTTTGGGAAACACACCGCTGCTATGTGCAGCGTTTGGCAGCTTGCTTTTTCAAAAAAGAAAAACTCAGCTCTGCTTTTAAATTGCTGTTTTGGACGCTGCTTTGCTATTGGAAAAATACCAAAACAGATTTCTGGTATTGCCGTAGCCAGCTTTTTGGAAACTAGCATCAAAGTCGCTGCAGTGTTTGATCCTGCTTAGAAAACAGCTTCTGCCAATCAAACGCGCCTATTGGGATGGAAGCCGCTTGAATCCGGCGCTGTTTGGCGCTGGCGGTTTGCTTGGAAAAACAGCTGCTTTTGGTTGGGAAAACCACCGAATCAGGCTATGCCACAGCCTTTTTCTTTTACCTCTTTTGTTTTTTTGAACATCAAGGTTGCCGCAGCACTCAGGCCTCGTTTGGCTTGAAAAACCGCAGCACACCACAATCCAAACCAAATACTGCTGTGTGGAAACCAGCGCTAGTTCTTCTTATGTTTGAAAAACCGGCGGCTTTGCTTGTGTTCTTCACCTTGTTATTCAATCTTTTTATTTTTTTTATTTTACATTGATAACACAAAATAATAAAAAATTAAAAATCAAAATTTAATTTTTACATTAATTTTATGTCTCCGTAGAGTTCACAATCAATTTACTACGATCAACCCTCGTAGCTATTAAAAAATATAATTAATCATCATCCACGCACGCATTCAATCAACCATAAAAATAAAGAATGATCATAAAATCGAAATTAGAACGCTTGCAAAACAAAATTAATACAGTTCTAAATCTACCCGACCCCGATAAACCGTAAACAAAAAACAAAAAGGCTACCAATTTATATGAGCTAATACTGCCAAGATCATTATTTTTGTAAACGATTTTTAGTAAAAAATTAACTGATCTGGCAAACACCGAAATGGACTCCAGATAAAACTTTTGACGAAGAATGATCAACATAAAATTCGTGCAACCAAAGTTAATTTAGAATAATACCTTTTGTCGATCTAATCATCAACTACGACTTGATTCTGAGTTGAATCTCCAGTCATATCTTCTACCGTATTTTCGTATGTGATCCTCGAATGTAGTGTGGGCTACGGACTATCGAGGACTCGTATCGGTAGAACCCCGATGTAATTGGTCATGAGAGACAAAATATGATATATCAATAATGATAAACTGGTTCAGCCTACCTGTATATATATAAGGCTACAACAGGGACCTGTGGAGTAATTATAAGTAAGACTTTTAGTGGAACACAGACACCTATGAGCGATTTCTGCAATTATGGAAAGATGCATCGATTTCTGCAATTTTCATAAAATACTGAATTACAGTTCACACCACTAAATAACTGTAATTGCACTCTGATCCATAATTTCAAGACCTTCTTGCATTGAGCTCATGTTATTAAATGCTTACTATTTCTCCCCACGTTAAGATTCTCGATACCCGCTAATCAAATCTAATTACTGACAATTTAATTTAATTGGCATCTTAATATTTCTCAAGCCCTTCTGCTTAACTTATTTGACCACCAGATAATTAAATCCACCTGCAGGATTTGGCCCGATCAAAACTTATAAGTATCCTTAAGGGGGTATCGTCAATCCCGATCATTCAAGACGTGAATTTCGTCAATAATGAATATTTGGCATATAAATAATACCGCTATCTAACTTACCGGGAATATAAACCCATATAAGATTGCACCCTCTGATGAATCAAAATAACGAATATTAAATATATGCAAATCAATAATTATTTCAGAATTAAGAGTATAAGCACTATTTATAATAATCTTGGGGTATGAATTAATTTATATAATCAGTATAAAATTAATTACCCCAAATGTCCCGTTCAATACACACAAAGTGTATTGGCACAGAGAGTCGAAATAATAGACGACGCAATTATCTGTTCCCCATAATCAAGACAAACCTACTAAAACTCTGTACCATAATCGTACCGATTGTATGTCCATTTCCATCTAAACTGTGAACATAAAATTTATATTCTGCAAGAAACTAAAATCTGGTCTTCTATGTGTAAACCGTATTCTACACACCAGATTAAATACTATATAGAATATTGGACATTCATTCGCAACAAAAAAAATGATATACATACATTGCTCATAAAGATTCTCATAAAATAAAAAATTAATTTTATTAAAAAATAAAATTAAATATAAAAAACATGATTCTCAGTATACTAACCATAACAGATGATTCTTCTTTTATCTCTTGGTTATCGTGTTTGCATCCACCTTACATCCATCTTGTCCCCTAATAACTTATTTAATCCCAAGGGTACCTTTAGACGATAGATGGTCTTGTCACATCTCTCCAACACTCTTAGTGGACCCATGTACCTCGGAAAAGACTCTGACTTTTTCTACTTCCACGTCCTTTCTAGGGAAACTCTTGCATACACCTGTTCTCCAATACGATAGCTCTTGCGGTACTATTGGTGGCTCCAGTAGATCACTACGTCCGTTGCTTCATCATCATCCGTCTCTAATGGCGGTGCCTCTAATGGATCATAGAAGAAAGCGATGGCTCGCTCCTCATTCTCGCTGTCATCATCCTCAGGTTTCTCCTCGTTCTCCACCTCAACATCAGCCTTGTTTCCTACCTCATCTGGTTCTTCGTCTGCTCCTGCTTTCCTGGCCTCTTCTCCTTCATGAACTGGCCACTTATCCTGGAATATCCTTGCCAACGAAAATACGTCTACTGGGTCTTGTTCTTCAATGAGTTCTTCCTCGGGGTTCGAGTCTTCTGGTTCAGGTGCAGCCCATGGTTCTCGAGCCGGTTCTGCGTCGGACGCCATCCTAAGATGAACGACGATTAGAAAGAGAAACTTAAGGTATGGATTTAATGTTCTTAGAATTATAAGTGATAATTTAATAATATAAACACTCTACAGTACTTCAACGCTACAGAAACTCGTAGTCTCCCATAACCCAAGACCTGAAGGTTCACTAAACCTGGGCTCTGATACCAACTGTGACGCCCCGTCCTCCGGACACGTCGGGATATACATAAATATAAATAAAGGAATATTCTAGCCATTCATTCATATTTACATACGTTAGTTATTACATCATAAAGGAGTTCTAGACCATTCAATATTACATAACTACTACAGTTTCACCAATAAATGTCAAAAATTACACTAAGCACGGGAAGAACTGAATATAGGAACAAAAGTAGAGATCTTAACTCCTCAAAATACATCAGCGAGATCCATGTGCTCTTGGAACTCACCTTATTCTTCCCACTCTTCATCTCCCTCGGGGATGACTTCCTCCAAGAACACCTCCTCACCAGTGGCACGAATTTCATGAGCCAAGGCCTAGAAGCAAAAAACTCTAATTTTCTAACTAATCTCACGGCACAAAATTTATCAAAACACATATCATATAACACCTAGTATAGTTTATAGTCAAGAAGACAGACAAATTTATGACAGGATAGCAGAGAAGTCAACAAACATATGCATATGAGATGTTGTGTATGAATGCAGATGCCCAACCCAACATGCACCCAAATTATAACAGAAATTCCACTCCAAAAATCACCAGAGTAGACTGGATGGGACTTTGATCACCAAACCTATCCTTGCCTCGTTACGAATGGTAAGCGCGTCACTAGGCATCATGTCATAGCTGCTTTACTCAATGGAAATGGCGTGGGGTAGCAAGTTACATCCTTATTCCAAATCCTTTGGCCAAATTATATGCGTACAAAACCCACCTTAAGAACAAGAAAGCTTGTTTGGCATCAACCCAAAGTCTAAATCATCAAACCAGAATGCTAGCGACGAACCCATGGTGCCCAACAATATCCATAAACCATTTCAAACACCGAGGATGCACCCAGGGTGTATAAACAAAATTTGTAACACCAGGGACGCACCCAGGGTGTACAAGAGGGACTCTTCCCAAAATATTTTTGAAAAATGGCAACCAGGGACGCCCTAAACTTAAAATCAAGAACGACAATCTCAATACAGTCCATCCCAACAAGGGTTTGCACAGATGGATTCTAACATGTCATGATGCAAGTGACAATGTCAATGATGTATGGTATGGATCTCAAATACAACCATCAACTAGCAGGGCAAGATTTATGGTATAACGTGCAAAGTATAAGATAAAATATGTGAACCACAAGTTACAATTCTCAAGATATAATTCAACATGATAGCATGAGTTCTAAATTATCAAACATTCACCTAGAAACACTAATCAACTAATTCAAACCAATAATCATATAAAACTCAGGTCTCACAATAAGAAACTCATACATACACGTAGCAATTTTTAAAGGTTAAGAATCAAGTATTAAACTTAAAGGGCCAATAAGGTTTTGGGATATCTAGACTTGGAATCAAGTTATGATTTTTAAATGCCATTTAGATAAAAATATTTTCTACAATTCTCATGTTTAACACCAATGCCAAAATCTAAGGCAAAAAGGTGAACAAAACATCGTAAGTCAAAACGGTTCAATACTTTTGTCAAGATTTTACCAAAAACATGCTTCAGTTGGTCACGAATTTTGGGTATCAGATCAAGTCCAAATGAGCCCATTTTTTACTATGTTCTAGTTTACCATGTCCTCTACAATTTTTATGTTTAGATCTAAGTGTAGTTGTTTGCAACAAGTTAGACTCTTTGTCCATTTTAGAAAGTAGGTTCTGTCAGCCGCCAAAACTCAGTAGAGCCGATTTTGGACAGAGTGTTTGAAACGGTTTTGGGATATCATCCCGAGGGTTTAAGGTTTGATTTTTGGTAGCAAGTACTTCAATATGTTAGCTACAATGTTCATGTAGATCACGTTTGGAATAGGTCACTAAAAATAGGAGTTCTGGGCTACACAAAAATAGGTGACAGAAGTGTTCCTTGATGGTTGAAACTCAACCGAGACTTTGAAAGGGGTTTTGACCTATCAAATCTCAATATTTTGTGATCATTTTTTAGGGGTAAATAGCTATACATGATATATACATGATATATCTCACTTTAAACTAGGGTTTCCAAGTTGGAAGTGTTGACTGGTGGAAAAATAACATATTTTGGTAAAATTGCAATATCTCGAGTTCTACTTATGCAAATGAGTTGAAACAAACTTTGGATGAAAGATGACACAAAAATATAAATCTGGACATAAAGAACATGCTTAGATCAATTTTCTACATTGGGTAATGGCATTCCAAAGTTTAGGGCAGAAACATCTATATTCTCAAAAATCAAGTCTCTTAGGGTCCAAGTCTTCTACTTATGTTATGTCAATTTTTTGTTCAATTTCTTTGCATGCTTGTATTTTAGACTTTAATATCAAGGCTCTAGAGCACTTAGAAGTCATCAAATTCAAAGATAGCAACATACAACAATATCTTATATCTCCCATAAACATAACAACTCCAAATTTTTAACTACGACGCTTTTTTGGTTTGATTTCAGTTCTCGATTCTTAGAGTATTTAAAGGGGTGCCATGGGGGATATTTTGATGGATATTTGACATAGCGTTTAGAGATTTTACTTACTTATTTGAGGGCTCAAGGGATGATGGCATGGAAGGACTTAGTTTTAGAAAAACTTATTTCCTTGATTTCTACTTCCTTTCTTCCTTTCTTCTTTTCTTCTCCCTCATTTCTCTCTCAAACTTGTGGAACACCTCAAGAACACTCAAATCTGGTCTCTCT
>JAOTRH010427045.1:0-69866 GCA_034768845.1 Heliamphora exappendiculata | reverse complement strand
CCCTCAATCCATCTCTATAACAAACCCTAAGAAGATAAAACAAGAAATGAGTCAAAAAGGCGTCGTATGAGAGATTTTGGGACTGTTCATGTATGAGTAAACTTTGTATGTATTTGCATTTGTGTATCTTTGAGTTTTATAGCCTAAACATGTTCTGGAGTTTTGGTTTATGTGAGCTTGTAACATGCATGCAAAGAAAATATGTCAAAAATGTACACAACATAAGCTAAGCAAGCAAAATCCTAAGTAGCCTGATTTTCTGGACTTATTCATTTTCTGCCACCGACTTCAAATAATCATAACTAAATGTAGAAACATTTTATTAAAGTGATATTTGTGTCCAGATCTAGATTTTTGAGTTATCTTTCATTAAAAAAATTGGTTTGAAGTGATTTCGTTGGGTAGAACTCCAGATATCTCATTTTTTCTAAAGAGTGTGAGATCTTGAACACTCTGAGTTGCAGACCTAAAAACCTTAAGTTAGACAGCGAATCAAGCTTAGGTAAAAACACAAAACTTGTAGAGGACATATTTATATTTCTTTCCACCAAAAATGAGCCAAGAATATGAAGTCTTGATTAGTCAAAACACTACCCAAAGTCACTGTTGAGGTTCAGTGAGTGACAGACCTCTCTGTCACACATTTTTGTGAGACTTAAAACCTAACTTTTTAGAATCCAAATCTAGAAGTGGTAAACATGAACTATGTAGCTAACATATTAAAAGTTACTGAATAAAAATCAGCTCAAAATACCTTCGGATGATACCTCAAAGGTTTTAAACATTCTCTTTTAAAAATACACTCTACAGACCCCTTTTAGGCTAACTGAACCCTCTTTATAAATTGACCAAAATCTCAAACTTTTTACCAATAACTTGCCCTAACTCCAAATATGAAACTTGTAGGAAAAATCTTAAACTAGAAGCTCACCAAATTTCAGACCTAGAGCCCTTGATTTGATGTCCCAAAACCGTGGCCAACAGAGGCCTAATTTCTAGGATTTTCTCTATAAAGTGCTGAAGGATTTTTACTAAAACAAAATAAATGACCTATTTAACTTAGGAATTGACCTTAGTGATAAATATGAAAGTTATAGAAAATATTTTATCTAATTGGTGTTAAAATATCATAAATTAAATCTATGTATAAGTATTTCAGAATGCTGTCGTAAATTTAAAACTAGCAATTAAAACTTGTACCTAAAATTTGTTAAGTGTTTGAATGATGTTACTTATGAGACTTGAGTATGTGAATTTTATATGAACTTTGTGAGTAATTAGTGTATGAAAATGATACTTTTAATAAAATGAACTCATACCGGTGAATTCGATTTTATGTCGCTTAAATTGTGGTTATACTTCGCATGATTGTATTCTATGTTTTAGTGAGTTGTACCTTCTGCTTTAAAGACTTGTACTTTATGCTATATTAGTTTGTACATCATGCCATGTTTAGTTTCATACCATGCTATTGTTAAGTTGTACTTCAACATACGACTTGTTGTACCATAAGCATCAATGCATTACACTTTAGGCATCTTATGGGTTGGGTTTTGTGCATAAATTATTGGATAAGGGTGAAGGGTTTGGAATAATATCATGATTAGAGAGTCCTTGTTGATGGGGTGTTGACTTTGGATCATGTGCGTCCAGAGCCGTGTTACGTCTTGAGCTGAACTGTCGCTATATGCCGCAGTGATCGAGAACGCTGATGAACGGGACGTACAGAAACATAGTGGTACCATTTGGGTTATTATAATGATATGTAAACTTTGGGCCATGTGCGTCCTGAGCCATATTACGTCTTGAGCCGTATCACGTCTTGTGCCGAACTGCCGCTATATGCCGCAGTGATCGGGAACGCTGACGAACGGGAACCTAACGTACGAGAACGCAATGGTGCCATTCAAATTACTATGTTAGCTTGATTTACCTTCAGGCTATGAATATCCTGAGCCGTGTTACGTCCTGAGCCGTGTCACGTCTTGAGCCAAACTACCGCTATATGCCGCAGTGACCGGGAACGCTGATGTACGGGAGCTTAACATACGGGAACGTAATGGTGCCATTCGAATTATCATGTTGGATATGATTGACTTTGGGTTATATACATCCTGAGCCGTGTTATGTCCTAAGCCGTGCCACGTCTTGAGCCGAACGTCCGCTATACGCCATCGTGATCGGGAACGTTGGTGTACGGGAGCTTAACGTACGGGAACGTAATAGTATTACTCGAAATTTGATTGGTTGATTTATAATTGGGTTGGGTGACATGAAAATTAATTATTCAGTGGTTGTGGTTCTAGGGCATCCCTGGTTGCCAGATGTGATATTAAATTGGAGGTTTTATTATAAGAAGAGAATTTAGGCACCATGGGATCGTTACTAGCTTTATTTAGACTTTGGGTTGAACACTTAACGAGCATCCTAGTACTTAATGTGGGATCGGCTGGTACGGATAAGGATGGATAAAACTAGTTGACCCCCCCCCCCCTCCATGCCGATGCTATTGAGTAAAACGGTTGAGGCATGTAGCCAAGGTGAGTGTTTATCTTTCACAACGAGGCTAGGATAGGTTAAGTGAGCAAAGCCATCAAGAGTACTCTGTAATTTCCGGCGTGGAATTCGTGATACTATTCTGGAAATACTTAGGGATTGGCCATCTGCATTGCATTCATTTGCATCACACGCTCATTCTTTCGTTCTTATATATGTTCATCCTGTTAAAAATGATAAATAGCCTGTAACTTTGCATTGGGTGCTATATGATATGTATTGTGGAATATCTTGTCGCGAGTTTATTAGACGATTTAGAAAATTTGCTTTTGGGCTCCAGCTCATGGCAGTTATGCCACAGGTGACGAAGAAGGACCCCTTGAGGAAGGCAGGTTCATTGAAGGGGAAGAATTTGCAGAAGAGGGAGAGTAGCAGGAGCAGGTCGACCCCAACGACGCAGTTTGAAGACGTAAGATGTCTCTTTTTGATCTTCTGTTCAAGTTTTCCACGGACATGATGTAACTTTTGTTAAGTTTTCTTGATGACTATACTTATTAAGTGTTTTGAACAATCTCTAAACCGTTAATGATGTAATAGTTATCTTATGTACTTATGAACTTTCGGCCAGAATATGTTCCTTATTTATAGTTACATATGTCCTGACATGCCCGGGGAACGGGGTGTCACTGTTGGTATCAGAGCCTAGGTTTAGTGAACCTTCAGGCCTTGGAAAATGGGAGATCGCGAGTTCTGTAGCGTAAAGAACTCTGTAGGGCGTCTGTACTATTAAGTTATCACGTATAATTTTAGCAACTTAAAATTTTTACCTTAAGATTTTCTCTATCTTTCTTACTTTAGGATGGCGTCCGACGCAGAACCGGCTAGAGAACCGTGGGCAGCCTCGAAACCAGAGGACTCAGACCCAGAGGAAGAACATCGCTGAAGAGCAAGACCCGGTAGACGTGTTCTCACTAGCATGGATGTTTCCGAACAAGTGGCCAGCTCAGGGAGAAGAAGAGGTTGAGGAAGTAGGAGCAAATAAAGAACCTGATGTAGTAGGGGACGGGGCAGACTTAGGAGTAGACGATGAGGAGGGACTTGAGGACGACGACGAGAACGAGGAGCGAGCCATCACATTCTTTTATAATCTGCTAGAGGCGCCACCACTAGAGCCAGATGATGATGAAGCGACGGATGCAGTAATCTACTTGAGCCGCCAGGACTATCGCAAAGACTATCGTATCAGAGAGCGAGTGTATGCAAGAGTGTTCCCCGAAAGGACGTGGAAGTGGAAAAAGCCCGAGTCTTTTCCAAGACACATGGGTCCGTTGAGGGTATTGGAAAGATGCGATGAAACCACCTATCGTCTGAAGGTACCACCAGGATTCAAAAGGCTATTAGGGGACTGAATGGATGCAAAATAGATGCAGACACAGAAGCCAAGAGATAGGAGAGGAATCATCAACCCACGCAACCCAACAATCGACTTTAACAGTCCAAAAATGTACCTAGAGATACCAATTTTCATAATCAACAGGGCTCGTATGGGGACTGAGGGCTTTTGGCATGTGGAAGTGTGGTGGCACTGCTACGGCATTTACAGAGCAACTTGGGAATGCAAGACAATTGTCCGTTACTTCTGTCCATATTTGTTTGTTTAGGCTTCAATACGCTAGGCGTTGTGCTTTTCTTTTTTATTGAAGGTTGTGTAAATGCTATGTGAACTTTTTAAGAACCTTGTACCAGTTAGGTGTTTGAATGAAATGTAAGTGTTCGTTGTTAAATTCATTATAAACTATCTCATAATTATAAGCTATCTCGTAATCTCAAACTAAATTCCACGAGATCCCAAAACATAAAAACAATTAAGAATTGAGATAATCCCCTAATCTCATAACTCTCTTAGGATAGCTGATGGACGATCAAAATACTGACAAGTCGACTAACCCCTAGATGATAAAGCACTCAGAGTAGCCTAAGTTTTGCAGAAACTACCGTTAAAACCCTGCAATTTCACCTTTATAAGTTTCTTTATTGAAACCCCCATAACAACTTATATAACCCCTTACCCTAATTCAACCTATCTTTGAATTATCTGGGTTCCACCCCAAAACGAGCTAACACTAGCTACATCCCGCACCTATACCATTTAAGATCCTCAGCTAAACGCTTACCTATTCACTGTCATGCGATTATCTTCTTTGAGGCCAGTAAAGATTGAGGTAACCCTCCTTATCAAACTCTATGCGTGCTTTGGTCCATCGATCTTCGAAACTTTGCCCATAGGTCTGTGAGTGACAACGATCATTAGGATATTACGTTATTAGGCTTCAACGCTTTCACAAAAGATTAGGAGCATGCACAAGAACCTCTTAACACCTCTTCGAATTATAGGGCAATCTTTCCTCAACATTATGACTCAAAGTATCATCAACGTCAGCATTTAACGAAGTTTTAAAGATTGAGACCCCCGACTGCAGGAATGGTTAAGTAAGGGTTTACTTAACAGACTACACCTTTTTAAAGAACCCGACAAGTAGAACTATGCCATCAGTCATCTACAGTTAGGAACAATAGCTTCACATCAAGAGACTCATGACATCACCATGTAACGGGATTTAGACATTTCCTAAACTAGTTCATAGTGGGCTCACAAAGTCAACAACTCGAGAAACAATAGATTTGTACCGACAGTAGAGTAGTAGGAAACAAGAGACAACCTCAAGCTCAGAATACCCTAAGTATGCACGTCAACCTTTTTGAACTCGAATCCTGCCATCCCCTCCTTCAATAAAGAATTTTGACAACAACTATGAGCATCAGGAGCTTAATGGGGAATTAACCATCAAACCACAATAAATCATACGACTCAATATTTGCCCTAAAGTGATCAACCACCAGTGAGAAACGATCCAGTCATTAGATGAAATGCTCAAACCCTACGTACCAATACGCGAAGGAGCAACGAAAAAAGCTAAGAGAAACGATACGACACTTGAAAAGACTGGAATAGGAATGAAAGCATGTGACTACGGATTTCGTTGCCAGGATCGTTACGATCGCATCAACAACATTTGAGTTACTATGGGTCACCTCAATGAAACGATGACATTCAGGTTATGATGGATTTCCTCACCAAGATCACTTGTTTTCTATAGGTTAAACCCCACGACACATCGGTAGCTACAAGCAAAAAAAAATATTCAGGAGATTTTACACCAACTTAAGTTCTCTACTATACCTAACCAAGACCCGCATCTCACCTGGGTAGTCTAAACACCCAGTTCTGATCCATCAAAAGTATGTAAGAGTGAGCATAAAAGAAATTGAAGAAAATTCCTATTTTTAGTCAAAGCCGCTTACAATAACAAGCTTTCAACTAGCTTTGGCAACAATATGAGATTTTATGTGTGAACAACACTGCGAGATTATCTATTTACGAAATAGAAATAGAGAGGAACTGATTAGTCAGAATAGACCTTTGCTAGTCAAATAATTCTTGTGCCACAAGTATGCCACATGATCATTGAAAATTTCGTAGTAGTCGATTTAAGAGATTAGTAAGGTTAAACAACCTCTTTCCGAAAATGTTGAGCGTATCAATCCAACCTTGTCCACACCCTCAGTGAAAAAAAAATAACTCAAGGACACAAGATTGAAGAGAAATGATGCTAGTAAATCATCCCCAACCATTCACAAGATGAAGTGCGAGACGAAATTTCGAGGACGAAATTTATTTAAGGGGAATAGATTGTAACACCCCGGTCGGAACCCTAGTAGTAACCACCTAGGTTGTAACTGTTAGCCCAAGGGTTTTTTAATTTGATTTTGATGATTTTCATAATTCATTTTCTAAGAATAAATGATTTCAAATGGATAATATTTTATAATTTCAAAATAAAAGTATTAACACATTTTGAACAATCAAAGTTGACACCTTAGCCAAAAAATTTACTTTTATCTCAAAAGGTTCAAGCACTTTAGAATTCTTTAATTAGAATATTTTGTGTTGATCTTAATTGAAAATTAAGTCAAACACTTTTAAGGTAAATTCGCCAGTACCAGGCTACTGGCGAATTTTTTTTTAATTGGTAGAGAGAACCAATTTAAAATAAAATTCAATATTTTTACTCGTCATAATTAATGATTTTTAATTATATGATTCTCAAGATTAAAATGACTTTTAATCCACTCGCGACCATACTAAAAGAAAACAAACAAACAAGACCAAACTATGTAAGCTAGAAAAGGAACTTGGATATTGTCTTAACTGTTTAGAACTATAAATTTATGTTAGTTCTAGGCAACCCAAGAGATGGTGAATTGGGTCATAAAAAATTAAAAATAATTTTTAAAACCTTTTAATATAGCAGGAAAATTTAGTGAGATAATCAAATATTAAAGTAATGTAAATATTAAAGAGGTTAGGGATAGAGAGAATAAATCAGACACCAACAATTTATAGTGGTTCGATTTCTTCCAAGTCTACGTCTACTTCTCAAGTTTTTTCTTAAGAACTTTTACTATGTAGAATGCTTCACGGGCGCATTCCAAGTCTTTACAACTTCAAGATTTTGGTTGAGCTAATAAATATTTAAGGGCACATTCAAAAGCCTATATCAGCTTCAAGATAATCCTATGAAAATAATCTCCTATTTTCTTTTAATCACTCTTGAGCTCTTCTTTGATGAGATTTACTCACTCACTCAAATGATAAATGGTAACTCACCCTTGAATACAATAAATGAAGTAATTAAATGAGAAACACTCACTCTCTTTACATAAATTAATTTACAATAAATGAAGAGGTAAAGAGAGATGATGAACAAGAGCTAGAGCTTCAGTAATAAATGAGAGCTTGAAGAATTTGAGTTTGAAACAAGCAATAGAACAGTGATTGTAAGTCTTCAGTGTGATTAAATGCTGATACGTAACTCTTTATATAAGCTCTTGAGCATTCATGACCGTTAGAGGTAGGTGAGGGCATTTAATGCCAAAAATTCAACCATTGAAGTCTGTCGCAAATTTAAATCTACATCGCAGGTGTCAACACAAAATGTCTAGGGCAGGGATCTTCAAGTGATTGGGTTGACACAATCCTTCTAAGGTGTCGACACAATTTCTACAGCCTTACTCGCCAACATAATGGTGTCGACCCCATTGGGCTTGGTGTCGACTCAATGGTTCTTCAAGTTTTCGAATAGGGCAATTTGTGTTGACTTATGTTGCCATAGGTGTAAACATAAAATTCTGTAAGAAGTCTAGGGATATTTGTGTCGACTCATTTGGACAATGGTGTCGACACCAAATTTCTTCAGGCAGGCTTGGGACTTTTATGTCGACTCATCTACACATTTGTGTCGACACCCAAAATCTGCAGGTGGCCTCGGTACTTTTATGTCGACTCATTTGGCATTTGTGTCGACTCAAAGTTTTGGATACCAAAAGTGATAAACCACTTTTGTGTCAACACAAATTTAATTTGTGTCGACTCATTTTGAGTTCAAAAAGTTTCATCTCTTTTATATTGACACAAAATTTATTTGTATCGATACTAATTCTTAATACCTGAAAGCAACTTCATCAATCAATTAGGGTGTCAAACTATTTGTTTGAAAGTGTTGACACACTTGATATACTTCAAGTATTCTTTGCCTTTAAAGTGTTTGACTTCATTTTTAATTGGGGTTAACACAAAATATTCTTTTTTAAGAATACTTAAGTGTTTTATTTCTTTTGAGAGATAAGTCATTTTTTTGGGTAAAGGTATCAACTCATTTGTTCAATATGTATCAATACTTTCTTTTTAAAAAATATGAAATATTATCCTTTTTTAAAACCATTTATTCTTAGAAAATAAATTTATAAAAATTATTAAAATCAATATAAAAAGTTATTGGGCTAACAATCTCTCATTTTTTTATAATTATAACCATTTCAACATTTTCTAAAAAATATTTTAAAATTTTTTTTAACAATAATTCTTCCTTTATCGATATGCCTTAATGCATTCATAAAAGTTAGGCATTCAATCAACATTGTAATAAACAGTTTAAAGAAGATTTGCAATATGAACTTAGAAAGATTTATGCATCACAACAATTATGTGCAAAGTGATTTTTTAAAATTCGAACACATATATAAATATGAATAGGATTGGCTATACACAAACTCTTAAATATAAACTTTCATTCATAAGAAGAAAAAAAAAGCATTCATCCAAAACATTAAAACAACCCATTCAAACATAAAAAGAAATGCATGTTAATATTTACATCTTCTCCTTCAAAAAAAAAACTGAATGTTTGTAATGTTTGTACTTTCTCTACCTTTCCCCTTCACTTAACTTTCTCCCTTTTTGTAAACATCAAAAGAAAGGGAGAGCTACTGGTCGTCCATGAATCTTTTGAACTTTTTCTTCTCCTCGGCACTTTGTTCGCTCACAAAAGCACCTTCCTTTGAGGATTTGGCTTGTTCATATTTGGCTTTCGCAGCTGCTATTGCTTCAAATGTGGCGGCGAGGGCCAAGTCTACTTTATGTCTCAGCCTTGCGGCTTTTTCTGCCTTTGTCTCCTTGGGCTTGAACTGGGTAGCCCAGGCTTGTTTGAGCCATTGGAGATATTCTTCGACCTTTCTGGCATTGTCTTGCATGGTAATCACAACTACTTCATAAAATTCCTTTCTGATTTTTCAGAGAATGACATTATTCGCATTGACAATAGAGACAATACTGTCATTCATTGTGCGATATAAGGATCGTACAGCATTAGTTGCACATTTAACTTCTTTCCTTAAAGTTCGGTTGGATATGTCTAGACTTTTAACGTTATCAGAAAGATCAAATATGATGTGATGAAGATCAGAAATGTCTTGGTCAACCTTGGCTTGAAAGTTAGTTAGTGAGGAGGATAATTTTTTTATCAGAGAGGTGATTTCAGACAAATCAAGAGAAGGACCAACAGAAAATGGAACTGTATAAGAAGAAGGAGGAACAAAGGAGGGATCATCATGAGGTCTAGAGGAGGGGCTAGGAGCACTAGAATCATAGAGAATAAGAGATATGGCATGAGGTGGAGGAGGAGGAGTTCTGGTAGAATAGGGGGTGCCACGACGAGAGGTAGTCTAAACTCCGTTAATATTTACAAGCTGCATACGTTTGAGAGTAGAGCTTCCATCCAGATCATGTTTTGAAAATGGTACCATCTTTTTTGTAGATAAGTCTACGCCAAAGTGGCGAAAGACTCGGGTCAGAAACATGCTATGTGGAAAAAAAGAGTTGAACTTGCTATGAGAGTATAGAATGTTATAGATGAAAAGAAACCCTAGATCAAGAGCTTTCTTCTCCATGACGCACCACATGATGAAAACGTGCATATAGGCAACATCACCAAATTTTCCCGATTGGAGAAGAAAGATGTGGTTCATCATATTATGCAATATGTGCATCTCTGGATTAAGTGAGTTGGCTTATAAAGGCTTGGTGAGGTCAATATCATCGTTTTCAATGATATTTTTCACAGCATCAAACAAACAAAAGCCTTCAAAGTCAATGGATTTTTTTTAAAGGGGACAAAATTCTCACCTTTTGGAATATAGAGTATTTCATTTAGGGTCGAAGAGGTCAAATGAATCTCAACACCATTCACCCAAGTGGTGATAGTGGTGATTGGAATAGGTGAGATGTGAATGTGTGCATAGAACAATTTTATCAAAGTGGGATAGTGAGGTTCTTTGATTTGCAAGTCTCTCCCACCCGAGATAGAAAAGAAATCCTTGAATCTCATTTTGATAGAGTTAAAAAAAAAAGAAAAATCTATGCTACATCCAGGAATAACTTTGCGATTAATAAAAGAAACAAAATAGAGTTGACGAATTTTGAGAGTTTTGAAGTTGATTGCCTCAGCCATTGCAATCGATTCTAGTATCGGTGTCGTCGCTACTGTGGATGTCGTTTTCTTCAACTTTGACGCTCTAGGGTTTGAGGAACCTCCTTCACCCGTGCATTTCACACCTTTCCCCATAATCCTTGGTGGCATTGTGAATGATTTGAGTTATTTGAGGTTGGACTCAAAGAGAGAGGGAGAAGACGAGTCACACGAGTTTTGAATGGAGAGAAACAGCGGGAGACGAACTGTTTTAGAAAGGTGGAGTGAAACGACACAACAGGTGGGAACCAATGCCTCTTTATATAAGCATAAGATTTGTGTCGACACATATGTCATTATTGGTGTCGACGCTTTTCTTCGCAAGTGTGGGTATTCGAAATAAGAAATTGTGTTGACACTTTTTCAGAGGGTGTCGACACTTTTGGCTTTTTGGGTCAACACGATTAAGATTTGTGTCGACACAAATTTACCGAGAGTCAGGCAACAAATTTGAGTCGACTATATAGAAAAAGGTTGACACTTTTTCTCGCAGTGCCACATCTATATAGTTTTAGGTCTACTCAACACATAATTGTGTTGACACATTTTCAAGTGTTATCGACACATTTTCACACAACAATGAAAAAATTCAGAAGCATTTAAATGCAATGAAAAGACATGGTTAGTAAGGCATATTAATCATGAATTAGGAGCACATAACATACCAAGTTCTCTTATAATATAGCAGACTCTTTCTTCATTTAAGAATTTAGTGAAAATATCAGCTAATTGGTAATCTGTGCCTATGAATTCGAGTTCGATATTATCTTTTTACACACGATCTCGTATAAAATGATGTCTAATCTCAATATGCTTGGTTCTTGAGTATTGTATTGGATTCTTAGATATATTAATTGCACTTATGTTATCACATTTTATAGGAATATGATCTAAATGAAAGCTGTAGTCCTCTAATTATTATTTCATACAAAGAACTTGTGCACAATAACTTCCAGCTGTAATGTACTCAGCCATGACTGTAAACAAAGTTACTGAGTTTTGTTTCTTGTTAAACCAAGAGATTAGTGAGTATCCTAGGAATTGACAAGTTTTACTTGTGCTTTTCTTATCTACTTTATATCTGGCAAAATCAGCATCTGAATAGCCAAATAACTCAAAGGCTCTTTCTCTATGATAGAATAATCATAGGTTTTGTATACCTAAAAGGTATCTAAAGATGCGCTTAACGGCGATCACATGTGATTCTTTAGGATTAAATTAAAATTTAGCACACATGTAAACACTAAACATGATATCCGATCTACTAGTAGTAAGGTAAAGTAGAGATCCGATCATACCTCTTTAACACTTTTTATCTACTGCTATACCATTTTCATCCTTGTCAAGCTTTATTGTAAGACACATTGGAGTTCCCATGGGTATTACTTTCAGCATGTCAATCCTCTTCAATATGTCACGTGTGTACATAGCTTGATTGATGTAGATTACTTCTCGAGTTTGTTTGATTTAGAGACGAAGGAAATAGTTGAGCTCACCCATCATGCTCATCTCGATTTCTCTCTGCATACACTTAGCAAAGTACTTGTAAAGAAATTCGTTAGTTGAACCAAAAATAATATCATCTACATAGATTTGGACAACTAGCATATCATTTCCTTGAGACTTGATAAAAAGAGTGGTATCAATTTTTTCTCTTGAAAACTCATTTTTAATCAAGAATTTACTTAACATTTCATACCATACCCTAGGTGCTTGCTTTAAACCATAAAGAGCCTTAGTAAGTTTGTAAATATTATTTGAAAATTTTAGATTTTCAAAGCCAGGAGGTTGTTTCACAAAAACTTCATCTGAGATAAAATCATTTAAAAATGCACTTTTTACATCTATTTCATAGAGTTTAAAGTTTTTAAAGCATGCAAAAATAAGCAACATCCTAATGGTTTCAAGTCTAGAACAAGAGCAAAAGTTCTATCAAAATCGATACATTTTTCTTGATTGCAACCTTGGGCTACCAATCGAGCTTTGTTCTTCAGAACTAGCCATTCTCATCTATTTTATTTTTAAAAATCTATTTTGTACCGATGATGGAGTGTTCCTTAGGTCTTGGGACTAAAGTCCAAACTTTGTTTCTTTCAAATTGATTAAGCTCTTCTTGCATAGTTAAGGTCCAAAACTCATCGTTTTTGGCTTCCTCAAAATATTTTGGCTCAGTATGGGAAAGAAATGCCAATTACCACAAATATTATGTAAAAAAAATTGAGTTTTGATACCTTGAGATAGATCACCAATGATAAGATCTTTTTGGTGACCATGAGCATACCTCCACTCATTAGGCAATTTTGAATTTTCAGGATTTGAAGATTCAGCAACCTATTGAACTGCATTTTGTTGAGGATTTGAAGTTTTCTCTTGATTTGGCTCTTCTTCTTGATTTGACTCTTCCTTTTCTTTGATAAAGATATCTTCAACACCTTTTTCTATGACTAGCATGTTATCTTCATAAATTTTTTTTGAAGAAACAAAGTTAGCTTCATCAAAAATAAGATGTATAGATTCTTCAATAACTAGGGTCCTTTTGTTAAAGACTCTATAAGCTTTGCTAGATAAGAAATATCCTAAGAAAATACCTTCATTAAATTTTGCGTCGAACTTGTCCAAATGTTCTTTGTTGTTGTTTAAAAAAATATTTGCACCCAAAATCGCAAAAATAACTGATATTAGGTTTTCTTCCATTCCACAGCTCATATGGGATTTTCTTGAGAACCAAGGTTAGCTTCATCAAAAATAACATGTATAGATTCTTTAACAACTAGGGTCCTTTTCTTGAAAACTCTATAAGCTTTGCTAGATAAGGAATATCCTAAGAAACTACCTTCATTAAATTTTGCGTCAAACTTGTCCAAAAGTTCTTTGTTGTTGTTTAAAACAAAATATTTGCCTTTAAAATCGCAAAAATAACTTATATTAGGTTTTCTTCCATTTCACAGCTCATATGGGATTTTCTTAAGAGAACCTCCTATCATAGTTCTGTTTATGAAAAATAGGAATATTAACAGCATCGGCCCAAAAGTATTATGGTAGGTTATTTTCACATAGTATGGTTCTAGTCATTTCTTCTAAAGTCTTATTCTTTCTCTCAACAACTCCATTTTGTTAAGTGGTTCTATGAGCAAAGAAGTTGTAGTTAATTCCATTTTCATCACAAAACTTTTCAAAATCTTTATTTTTAAATTCTCTACCATGATCACTTTGGATACTTATAATTTCAAAACATTTTTTTATTTTGAACTCTCCGATACAGTTTTACAAAAGAGGCAAAGGTTTTGTGAGACCCTGATCCATTTTCTTTTTCGGCGTTTTTCGACGCGTGTTTCCCGTTTTTGGTTTTGCATGTTTGTATGTATTTTGATGCATGATCGGAGTTAGTTCCTGAGGTCGTGGGACATTAC
This sequence comes from Heliamphora exappendiculata, assembly GCA_034768845.1. Lineage (NCBI taxonomy): Eukaryota > Viridiplantae > Streptophyta > Magnoliopsida > Ericales > Sarraceniaceae > Heliamphora > Heliamphora exappendiculata. Next base: position 56,035 of record JAOTRH010427045.1, on the reverse strand, counting down.
GGTTCAAATTTCAAAAATTTTAAAAAATATATATTTTGGAGGTCTGTAAATATCTGGAGTTAGATATTTTCAAAAGATATTTTCAAAACTTCTCTACTAAGTTTTTTTCATTTTCTCTATGCCTTATCTCTAAGTTCTTGGGGGCCCAAGGTTCAGTTTTTGACGTTCCAACAGCAGATCCTTATTACTGGCATCGTGGTCTATGCATCTATCCGAACGGAATTTTATTTCGATGAAGCTCAATTTTGCACGTGGTTCGAGGTATTGAGTTTTTAACTCACCGAGGTAAGATCCTAGACTCTCATGTCTTATAAGGGTGCTACGTGTAATCATGCGTGTTTTTACCGATTAAATTGCATTATATCTGATTTTGTTTAAAAATTATGTTTTTGGGATAAAAACCATTTTTTATCGATTTTGGTGGATGGAATCGTGTTTTGAAAGTTTTTTTTCGAGGTTTTAGTGTTGGGTTTGGGCGTGAGAATGTCCAAGGATGTTATATGGGTGTTTGAAGGCTTGATTTGAGGTTTGGAGGTGGAACTCGTAGCTTAAAAATGATTTCTGAGCAAGGTCAGACGACTGGATCTTCATGATCAATCGACTAGAACAAGTTTTTGGTAGGTCAGTCGACTGAACCTCCCAGGTCAGTCGACTGACATGATTCTATCTTGGGTCTTTGGTTTTTCCCGAGAGATTTCAGTCGACTAGGGGTTGGGGTCCAGTCGGCTGAGGTGCTGGGCTTGGTGTTTTGATGGTTTTGGTTGGGTTCTTGGTTTCCAATTGGTTTCCAACGATATTCAATTGATTAGTTATGGGATTAATTGACTAAAATACTGTTAAATTCTTTTCAGGGTTCGGTTGGTTGTGTGGTGACTTTGGGAGTCGTGTCGTGGCTTCGGGTATTGGTTTAGGTGTCGTCCTCGTGTGACGTGCACGGGTAGATGTGGTTGTGGTGCACGGTTGCGTGCGTGGTGTGTGTTGTACGGGTTGCGTGCGTTGAGTGTGTTGCACGGGTTGCGTGCATGGTGTGGGTTGCACGGGTTGTGTGCGTTGCATAAACGGGGGCTGCAGTGGTTCGGTGGAAGATCGAGAAGTTACATGGAATACATGAATTGCATTGTGGGCTGGATAAATCAATTTTTAAATTATTTTTAAGAGTCGTGTGAAACGCGATCTAAAAATTATTTTTAATTATTTTCAAGGCTCCTGTGAGTGAGTCAAAAGATGGTTTGTATCCTCGCTTTCTTACTGCATGTGAAAATTGTTTTGAAGACTTGAAAAAGAGACCAAAACTGCACGTCATTTTCCTAGCATGTTTAGCTTATATTGCATGCCTGTTTAGCTTCTGCTGAGCTTTGGCTCACAGTGTGAGATTTAAAATGTTTTTTAGGTACTGATCATACGGGGTTGCTAAAGAGGTGGAAGAACTATAGTCTTCTTTTTGGTTCTTTTTATACCATGTATGCTGTAACATGTTCTCCCGGTGTTGGAACCGTATAATGTAAGCCTTCGGGCGGTTATATACGATGCATGTATAGTTTAATTTGAGAGCGTATTCTCGGATTTGGTGTTTTTTTGTTGTTTGTGGGTGTTTCACCTGACCCAGAATTTGGAGAGCGACAAATTGGTATCATAGCTCTGGGTTCGAATACCTAAAAGTCGTGGAAAGAGGTTGCATCACCGTGTCAGGTTAATTACGTGTGCTTGATTGCATGCGTTTAGATGCTTTGATAACATGATCGTGTTGAGATGCGATTTTTGTGAGGAGAGGGCGAGGCCGTGGTCAAGGCCGTGGCCGTGGTGTTGGCCAAGGGGATGTTCCTATCTCTAATGCTGGGGATGCAAATGCTCCCCTGGGGCCGATGGATGCAACGGAGTTGTTGCGTGTGCTGGTGGGTTCAATCTAGTAATTGGCTAGAGGTGAGATCGTTAGGGAGAGAGAGAAAGTACCTGAGGCGAGGGCTACAGTAGCGAAGCGGGAGTTCAGGCGCATAGATCCGCCTATCTTTGCGGGGGATCCTGATCCTATTGTGGCGATAGAGTGGTTGGCGTTAGTGACTCGGATCCTCGATACGTTACAGATTAAGGAGGACGAGTTGCGGGTTTCTTTTGCTACCTTCCAGCTAAGGGGTGCTGCTCACGCGTTGTGGAAATATGCCAGAACCATTGTGCGAATCACATGGGCAGCCTTTATAAGAGTGTTTCTAGAGAAATACTTCCTGGCTTCAAAGAGAGACTTATACAGGGAGGACTTCTATGCTCTCACCTAGGGGGCGATGGATGTTTTGCAGTATGAGGCCAAGTTTACGAGCTTGTCCCGGTTTGTGCCAAAGTTAGTGAGCACGGATGAGTTGCGATCGATGAGGTTTGAGCGGGGCTTGAGGCCAGCGACCAGGGAGCTTGTAGTCGCAATGGGACTTCGAGTGTTCACAGAGCTGGTGGAGGCAGCAGCGAGGGTGGAGAACACTATGATTGAGATTTGAGCTTCTAGGGAAGCCAGGACATCACAGGGTGGGACAGAAGCACAGACAGGCAAACGCTCCAGCAAGAGGCAGAGGACCTCTGGTATTAGCTTTCATCCATTTGGATTGCCACAGCAGTTCTCTGCACCATCACCATCAGTGGCTTCGTCAGGCAACCCAAAGAAAAGGGAGGTCAGATGTTACCTATATGGACAGCCAGGGCATCGTGTATTAGATTGTCCACAGCCGAGGTAGTACCCGAATTCACGGTTGAGGCAGTCTTAGAGTCCCATACCGGATCAGTCATAGGGGAGAGGACCGCCTACTTGTTTTGGATGTGGTTAAACGGTACATATTCGCAGGAACTGTCCCTAGAGAGAGTACGCCAAGTACAGTGGGCACACCAGAGGGTTCGTATGTGCAGGAGCGACAATAGTATTCTGTGGTTCAAACTTCCCGGATGGCACGTGGGAGAACATCAGTCCAGTCAGTACGGCAGCCGACAGCGCTGAGTTATGGTGGACAGAGTAGTGTGACATTGCCCCGAGCATATGCTCTCATAGCTCCCAGTTCATTTAGGGCATCGGTCATGCCGGAGGATGCAGATATGCTTTCAGCGAGTAGAGGTACTTTCTAAGTATGCAGGCTTTGAGCCATTTTCTTCATCTATTTGGGAGTTGGTGATGGACTCCGTGAGTGGTGTGCTATGTTGAGGCAGTAGTTAGTAATGATGTGAGGTTGGGGTGAGTTGTAGATCCCAAGTCTTTGAGATAGTTGGCCATTGTTTAGGATGCCTAACCTTGTTTGACTATATCCTAGGAACAATTTGGCTAACCATCTCGTGTACCTGTGTTGATTGCGATCGACGGGATTGTTTCTTTTGACCTTATGCTGACTTTTGGGGGCAAAATTCCTTTAAGGGGTAGAGTTATGAGACCCTAACCCGTTTTCTTTTTCGGCATTTTTTGTCGCGTGTTTTTCATTTTTGGTTTTGCACGTTTGTATGCGTTTTGATGCATGATCGGGGTTAGATATGCATGCGGGGTTGGTTCCTGGGGTCGTGGGACTTTGCGGTGCAAATTTCAAAATTTTCAAAAAAAAATATTTTAGAGGCCTATAAATATCTGGAGTTAGATATTTTCAAAACTTCTCCACTAAGTTTTCTCTATTTTCTCTCTGCCTTCTCTCTAAGTTCTCGGAGGGGCACAAGGTTCAATTTTCGACAATCCAACAGTGGATCCTTGCTACTGGCGTCATGGTCTACGCATCCATCTTGACATAATTTTATTCTGACAAAACTCAATTTTGCACGTGGTTTGAGACGTTAAGTTTTCAACTCACCGATGTAGAATCCTAGACTCACGTTTCTTATAAGGGTGCTATATGTAATCGTGCGTGTTTTTACCGGTTAAATTGCATTACATCTGATTTTGTTTAAAAGTTAGGTTTTTGGGTTAAAAATAGTTTTTCGTCGATTTCGGTGGATGAAATCGTGTTTCGAGAGTTTTCTTTCGAGGTTTTGGTGTTGGGTTTGGACGTGCGAGTGTCCGAGGATGTTAGATGGGTGTTTAGAGGCTTGATTTGAGGTTTAGAGGTGGAACCTGTAGCTTAAAAATGATTTCTAGGCAAGGTGAGTCGATTGGATCTTCATGATCAGTTGACTGGATCAAGTTTTTGGGAGGTCAGTCGATTGAACCTCCCAGGTCAGTTGACTGACATGGTTCTGTCTTGGGTATTTTGGTTTTTCCTAAGAGTTTTCAGTCGACTAGGGGTTGGGGTATAGTCGACTGAGGTGCTGGGCTTAGTGTTTTGATGGTTTTGGTTGGGTTCTTGATTTTCGATTGGTTTCCAACGGTATTCAATTGATTAATTATGGGATTAATTAACTGAAATACTGTTGAATTCTTTTTGGGGTTCGATTGGTTGTGTTGTGGCTTCGGGAGTTATGTCGTCGCTTCAGGTATTGGTTTAGGTGTCGTCCTCGTGTGACGTGCACGGGTAGATGTGGTTGTGGTGCACGGTTGCGTGTGTGGTGTGTGTTGCCCGAATTGCGTGTGTTGAGTGCGTTGTACGGGTTGCATGTGTGGTGTGGGTTGCACGGGTTGTATGTGTTGCATAGACGGGGCTACGGTCTTTCGGTGAAAGTCTGAGAAGTTACATGGATTGCATAAATTGCATTGTGGGACGGATAAATCAATTTTTAAATTATTTTTAAGCGTCGTGTGAATCGCGATCTAAAAACTGTTTTCAATTGTTTTCAAGGCTCCTGTGAGTGAGTCAAAAGATGGTTTGTATTCTCGCTTTCCCGTTGCATGTGAAAATTATTTTGAAGACTTAAAGAAGAGTCTAAAATTACACCTCGTTTTCCTAGCATGTTTAGCTTATATTGCATGTTTATCTAATTTCTGCTGAGCTTTGACTCACGGTGCGGGATTTGAAATGTTTTTCAAGTACTAGTCACGCGGGTTGATCCGGGGTTGCTAAATTGGTGGAAGATCTATAGTCTTCTTTTTGGTTCTTTTTATACCATGTATGCTGTAACATGTTCTCCCGGTGTTGGAACCGTGTAATGTAAGCCTTCGGGCGGTTATATACGATGCATGTATGGTTTAATTTGAGAATGTATTCTCAGGTTTGGTGTTTTTTTTAGTTATTTGTGGGTGTTTCACGTTACCCAGAATTTAGGGCGTGATAGGCTTCATCCTTATGAGTTAGAAAAAGCACCCAAGCGTACCTAGATAAGTTATCAACAATAACAAAGGCATATCTCTTGCCTCCATGGCTTAAAGTCTTTGTTGAACTAAATAAGTTTATATGCAATAGTTGTAATGGCTTAGAAGTTAAAATTTTATTTTTTGAATAAAAAGAACTTCTAACTTATTTGCCTTGTTGACATGCATCACACACTTTGTCTTTTTCAAATTTGATTTTGGATAACCCAATTACCAATTCCTTTTTCAAAAGTTTAGAAATCAAGTTCATGTGTGCATGTCCAAACTTTCTATGCCAGAACCAACTATTATCACTCAAGACAGTTAAGCACTTGGTGTCATTTTTAGAAAGATCATTTAGAGCAAATGTGTAAATATTTTTATGCCTATGACCTTCAAAAATAACTTTGTTATTTGTTGAATTTTCAATAACACACTTGTCACAAAGCTGGCTCATGCTAAGAAGGTTATGTTTCAAACCATCAAAAAGAAAAATATTTTCAATAGAAAGGGAAAGAATTTTCCCGATACATCTAATTTCTATGATTTTTCCTTTACTATTATCTCCAAAAGTCATAAATCTACTATCTTTTGATTTGAGAGATGCAAATATCGATTGGTCGAATGTCATGTGTCCTAAACATGCACTATCGAGATACCATATCCCTTTCTTAAATGAGAATTTTAGACACACCTGCAAAGAGAATCAAGTTTTGATTTTTGGTACCCAAATTTTCTTAGGTCCATTAATGTTAGTTCCTTAAGAATGTGTTTCTTTAGAAACCCAAGCCTTCTTGACTAAATTATTTAAAAATTTTCTATGTGGGCAATGTGTGAGTGTGTGTCCATGTTCATAGCAATAAAAACAAGTGGCATTTATATGATTAGAAGATGCCTTGACAAAAATATTGTTTAAGAACTTTTGTTTCTTCTTTAACTTATGCCCAATTCTGAATTTGTCAAAAATATATTTTTGCATGCCAAGAAATTTGTCTAAGTTGTTCTTTCCTTGAGTAAACTTATAAATAGTTTTGGTAAGGTCTTCAACTTTTTCAATCAAAACCTTGTTTTCATCTTTCAAAACAGAAACTTGTTTTAATAAGGTAAGTTTTTATTTTTCAAGGTTTTAATTTCACTTGAAGAGGAAATGACTAACTTTTTCAAAATAGAGTTCTTTGCACCCATTTTTCTCAATTCATCATGCAAATCTTCAAATGCACTTTGCAATTCATCTAAGGAAAAAGGGTCAAAGGTTACCTCATTATCTCCTCTAGCCATGAGGCATAGATTTATAACTTCATTTTTTTTTTCATCCTCAGAACTGCTGTCATTACTCTTACCCCATGCAGCTATCATGGCCTTTTTGAATCCCTTTTTAAACTGCTTTTTGAGTTGAGGGCATTCAGTCTTGACGTGTTTAGGTTTTTTGCATTCATAGCAGATTATTTCATCTTTCTTGTGATCAGTTTTGAGTCTACTAGAATCGTCCTTGAACTTGGTAGGCTCGCCTTTGTATCCTTCTTTCTTGAAGAAACTTCTTCTTCCTTGTCTCTTATTTCTAAAAAATTATTAGAATTTTTTCGTGATGAGAGCCATGTTTTCGTTCTCATCATTTGAGGAATCGTCGTCGAATTCTTCATTATGAGTTGAGGACTTGAAGGCAATGCCTTTCTTCTTTTTGTTGTCATACTCGTCGTCCATCTTTATGTTTATCTCACGGGTCATGAGAGATCCAACAAGTTCTTCTAGGCTGAGCGTATTGAGGTCTTTGACTTCTTAGATAGCTGTGACCTTAACTTTCCAACTCTTAAACATGCACCTAAGAATTTTTCTTACCATTTTTGCATTTGTATAAATCTTGCCAAGAGATTTTAGTCCATTAATAATGTCAGTGAAGCGAGTAAACATATCAGATATGGTTTCATCATGCTTCATTTTAAATAACTCATAGTTATGCACAAGTATGCTTATTTTAGACTATTTCACTTTGTTAGTACCCTCATGGGTAACTTCGAGTCTATCCCATATTTCTTTTGCAGTGTTACATGTAGAGATTCTATTGAACTCATTTGAGCCAAGTGAGAAATATAGGAGATTCATGGTTTTAGCATTCTTTTGAATTTTTCTAATATCATTTTCTGTCCATTCAGCCTCAAGTTTAGGAACGCTTGTTCCTTCAACAGTTTTGGTGGATCTTTTGTGTCCATTAATAGTAACCCATCAAAAGTCATAGTCTACGACTTGAATGTAGATTCTCATTCTAATATTTTAATAATTGTAATTTATTCCATTAAACAAGGGAGGTCTATTGGTTGACTGATCTTCGGATTAAATAGGTCTGATGCTAGTGGTTGCCATATAAACTCTTAGACTATTATGTTAAAAATAAGAACCCAAGCTCTGGTACCAATTGTTAGTTCTAGGCAACCTAAAAGGAGGGTGATTGGGTCTTAAAAAATTAAAAATAATTTTTAAAACTTTTTTGAAAACCTTTTAATAGAGCAAGCAAATATAGCAAGATAATCAAAGATTAAAGCAATGTAAATATTAAAGAGATTAGGGATAGAGAGAATAAACCAAACACCAATGATTTATAGTGGTTCAGCTTCTTCCAAGCCTACGTCCACCCCTTAAGTTTTCTTTTAAGAATCTTGACTATGTAAAATGCTTCACGGGCGCATTTCAAGCCTTTACAACTTCAAGACTTCGCTTGAGCTAACGAATGTTTACGGGTACATTCAAAAGCCTATATCAGCTTCAAGATGAACCTATGAAAATAATCACTTATTTTCTTCTAATCACTTTTGAACTCTTATTTGATGAGATTTACTGACTCACTCAAAGGATAAAGGGTGATTCACCCTTAAATACAATAAATGAAGTAATTAAATGAGAAACACTCACTCTCTTTACATAAATTAATTTACAATAAATGAAAAGGTAAAGAGAGATGAGGAACAAGAGCTGAAGCTTCAGTAATAAATGAGAGCTTGAAGAATCTGAGTTTGAAACAAGCAATAGAACAGTGGTTGTAAATCTCCAGAGAGATTAATGCTGAGTAGTAACTCCTTATATAAGCTCTTGAGCATTCATGACTGTTGGAGGTAAGTAGGGGCATTAAATGTCAAAAATCTAATCCTTGAAGTCTGCAGCGAATTTGAATATGCGTTATAGGTGTTAACACAAATTGTCTAAGGTATGGATCTTCAAGTGATTGGGTCGACACAATCCTTTTGAGGTGTCAACATAATTTCTACAATCTTTCTCACCAACACAACGGTGTCGACACCTTTGGGTTTGGTGTCGACTCAATGGTTCTTCAGGTTTTTTAAGAGGGAAATTTGTGTCGACTCATGTTGCCTTTAATGTTGACACAAAATTTTGTAGGAAATCTCGAGATATTTGTGTCGACTCATTTGGACATTGGTGTTGACACCAAATTTCTTCAGGTAGGCTCAGGACTTTTGTGTCGACTCATCTTCACATTTGTGTCGATACCCAAAATCTGCCGGTGGTCTTAGTACTTTTGTGTCGACTCTAAAAGTGAGGAACCACTTTTGTGTTGACACAAATTTAATTTGTGTCGACTCATTTTGAGTCTAGAGAGCTTCAGCTCTTTTGTATTGATACAAAATTTATTTGTGACGACACTAATTCTTAATACCTGAAAGTAACCTCATTAAATAATTAGGGTGTCAAATCATTTGTTCAAAGGTGTTGACACATTTGATATGCTTCAAATATTCTTTGCCTTTAAAGTGTTTGACTTAATTTTCAATTGAGGTTAGCATAAAATATTATTTTTCAAGAATACTTAAGTGTTTTAATTCTTTTAAGAGATAAGTTATTTCTTTTGGCTAAATGTGTCAACTTATTTGTTCAATATGTGTCAGCATTTTCTTTTTAAAAAATATAAAATATTATCTTTTTTTAAACCCATTTATTCTTAGAAAATGAATTTATGAAAATCATCAAAATCGATATAAAAAATCCTTGGGCTAACAATTTGTATTATCTAAAATTTGTCCACCAGTACCTGATGAGGGAGTGACCGAACAGGAAACCCGAGCTTAACAGAAGTGACAGAAAGCTGATCAGATCACTCGCTGTTACATTTTGGTTTCTATGTCAAATGTATTGCTGCATCAGCATCAATTTATGCCAGTGCCTATGACATGATTATGGACCTCAAAAAAATATTTGGGGATCAAAATCGTGTTTCTAGGCAGGTGGTTATGAAATCTCTAATGAATACACGCATGGCTAAAGGGTCCCCAGTTAGGGATCATGTTCTAAAAATGATCAGTCTTTTGAATGAACTTGAGATCCTAGGAACTGAGATTGACAGGAAAACCTAGGTTGATATCATACTTCAGTCGCTGCCTAATAGCTTTAAACAGTTTTGCATGAATTATTTCATGAATAAGCTCAGCTTTTCATTGGCAAAACTTCTTAAAGAACTTCAAGCAGTCGATGCAGTTCTTAGGAAGCCAGGTAGTGTGCATCTGACTGAAAAGGTTTTTCCTCTAAGCCGAAAGGCAAGAAGAAGAAAAAAATTCAAAAATAAGGAGGCACGGGTCCAAAAGCAGCTAAGGGGCCAAAAGTTGGAGTGAAGAAACTGAGAGGCAAGTACTATTACTGTTACCAATTGGGGTATTGAAAAAAGTAGTTTTTAGTTTTTCTCAGTCAGCAGAACAAGCAAGGTAATTTCTACTCACTAGTGGTTGAAACAAGTTTAGCGGTGTTATGTAGATACGAGAGCCACTAATCATATTTGTAATTTTTTGCAGGGATTTTAGGAAACTAGGCAGCTCAGTAATGGAAAATTTTACCTACATATGGGCAATAATACCAGGGTGGCAGCAATTGCAGTAGAAGATGTAGCTCTCATTTTTAATAAAGATAGGGTTTTACTTTTAAAAGATTATCTTTATGTACTTTCTATTAGAAAAAATTTAATTTTGATTTCTAATTTAGTGAATAACAAATATTTTGGTCATTTTAATGACTTTTTGGTTATTAAGAAAAATAAACGTTTTATTTGTTCTGGTACATTGGTGGATGATCTGTATGTTATATATCTCATATCTCTATTATATTATAACTAACTGAATTGAATAACACATCTAATTTGTCATATCAGAGAAAGGATCCATCTTTAGTGAACCAAACGTTTCTTTGGCACTTACGCTTGGGTCATATTAATCTAAAAAGGATAAATAGATTGGTAGCAAATTGACTTTTGAGTTCATTAGAAGTAAAAATTCTTTCAATCTGTAAGTCTTACTTAGAGGGTAAGATGACCAAGAGGCTCTTTTCGGCCAAAGGCTATAGAACTAAAGAACCGTTGAAACTGATTCACTCGGACATGTGTGGTCTTATGACTATCCTGTTATGGTTGGTATACTCAAAATCATATTTTAGTATTTAATTTTATTTTTTAATAAATTAATTTTTTATTTTATGAGAATCTTTATGAGTAATGTATATGTATTATTTCTTTGTTATGCATGGATATTCGATATTCTGTATAGTATTTAATCTGGTGTGTAGAGTACGACTTGTACACAGAAAATTAGATTTTAGGTTCTTACAGAATATAAGTTTTATGTTCACAGTTTAGATGGAAATGGACATACCATCTGTACGACTGTGGCAGAGAGTTTTAGTAGGTCAGTCTTGGTTATAGGGAACAGATAATAGCGCCGTCTATTGTTCTGACTCTCTATGCCAGTACATTTTGTGTGTATTGAATGGGACATTTGGGATAATTAATTTTATACTGACTATATAAATTAATTCACACTCCAAGATTATTATGAATAGTGCTTATCCTCTTAATTTCAAAATAATTATTGATTTGCATATATTTATTATTCGTTGTTTTGATTCATTAGAGGGTGCAATCTTATGTGAGTCTATATTCCCGGTGAGTTGGATAGCGGTATTATTTATATGGCAAATATTAATTATAAATGAAATTCACGTTCTGAATGATCGAGATTGACGATACCCCCTTAAAGATGCTTATAAGTTTTGACCAGATCAAACCCTGCAAGTGGATTTAATTATCCGGCGGTCAAATAAGTTAAGCGAAAGTGCTTAAGGAATGTCAAGATACCCATTAAATTAAATTGTCAATAATCAAATTTAATTTGCGGGTATCGAAAATCTTAACGTGGGAAGAAATGGTAAGCATTTAATAACAGGAGTTCAATGCAAGAAGGTCTTGAGATTATGGGTCAGAGTGCAATTATAGTTCTTTAGTGGTATGAACTGTAATTCAGTGTTCTATGAAAATTGCAGAAATCGCTGTTGATTTTCCATAATTGTAGAAATCGCTGCTGGTTTTCCATAATTGCAGAAACCGTTGGTAGGTGTCTGTGTTCTACTAGAGGTCTTACTCATAATTACTCTTCAGGTCCTTGTTGTAGCTCTATATATATGCGGTTAGGCTGAACCAGTTTTATATCATATAACTTGTCTTTCAAGACTAAATATATCTGGGTTCTGTCGGTACGAGTTTTCGATAGTTCGTAGCCCACACTACGTTTAAGAATCGCGTAAGGGAATACAGTAGAAGATCTGACAGGAGTTTCAACTCAGAATCAAATCGTAGTTAAAGAATCGACCGGTAAAAAGGTACTCTTCTAAATTAACTTTGGTTGCACGGGTTTTACTTGCTCGTTCGACGTCAAAGGTTTTATCTAGAGTCCATTTCGGCGTTTACCCGTCTAGTTAATTTTTTCCGTTATTTGTTTGCAAAAACAAAGATCTTGGCAGTATTGTCTCCAACAATTGGTATCAAAGCCATTTTATTTTTTGTTTACGGTTATTGGGACCGGGTAGTTTTAAAATTGTTGCTAATTTTATTTTGCAGGCATTCTAAATCCCGATTTTATGATCATTATTTATTTTCATGTTTGATTGAATGCGTAGATGATGATTTAATTTTTTTTTTAACCATGAGTGTTGATCATAGTAGATTGATTATGAACTCTACGGTGGCATAGGATCAATGTAAAAATTAATATTTTTCAGTTTCTAGTTCTTTTATTTTTTTTTAATTAAAAAAAAAGGAACGAAGAACAGTCGAAGAACACTGTTTCCGTGCAAAATATGGCCTTGGGTATCATGGATTAAGCAGCCGTTCTTCAAACAGTTTTTTTGTTAAAAATAAAAAAAACAATGAAGAAGCTTAACCAAGCAGCGGCGGCGCAAATCTCATAGCACTATTGGGCCAAACACAGCGGCGCTATTTTTTTTTTTCTTCAAAAAACCGAAACAGTTTGGCACAATTCCAAGTAGCGCACAACAGAAGTTGTTTTTCCATTAGAAAATAAGAGCACTGGGGGCGATTTCCAAACAGCAGTGATTCCGACTGTTTCAACGCAGTAGTGATTCCCACAAACACAGCGCTAGTTTTAAATAAAACAGTGTTTTCCCAAACGCAGCAAGCAACAGTAATTTCCGAAAATCTAGCTGCCGGTTTCCAAACAGCAAGCCCACAGTAGCGCTGTTTTTAATTCTAGTGGCGTAGTGGTTTTCCAAACCAATCACAGCGGTTTTCTTCCAAATACCAAGCAGCAGCGCAAACAGTTTTAGCGATTTCCAAGCAACAGCGCGCAAGGCGCGGTGCTCGCGCGGTGGGCCAGCGGTGGTGCTGGTGGCTCGGGGTTGTTTTAGCTCGATATTTATGATATACATTGATCGAGGAGTATTATATTTGTATGTCACTGCGTATCAAGAAATTCTAATGCAATCGGGATACAGAAAGCTAATACAAATTAAACCTTTGAACCTTTGAAGCTTATCTCTTAATAAGAGACCGAAACTCTTTAGAGTTTCAATTCAACTATAAAATCGAGATATATTTATTATATCTTACATTTAATTTATTTTTTTATATTAACTGCGTCAATGATAAATATTAGTTTTATTTATCATGTTAATTTAATTAATTCAAAATTTTAGTTTTAATTAAAATATTTTGTAATAAAAATAAAATTAAGTTTTTTTAATTAATCAATTTTAATTAAATGAAAAAATTTTAGATATTTTATTTTTTACAGCATATCACGTTTAAAGATAATTTTTTTTAAATCGGATATCTTTGAAAAATGTGGAAATTAATTTTAATTTTTGAATTAATAAAATAAAAAATATTTAATCGAAATAAAAGATTATTTTTCAAAAAATATGAAATAAAAAATAAAATAAATAAATAGCTTTAATCACTACCTTAGCTGAAAAGTTGGAGAAAAAACTGTGTATTTATTAAATTTTGTTTACTACATATTTAAACACGAAAAAATAGTTTAATAAATCAGAATCTTTTAAATCGTGTACACGAATAGATGTTTGATTCTTTCAAATCGTGTGACTTTTAAAATTAATAAATTTATTCTAATTAAACGAATTTTTATAACCCTAAAAAATATTTTTAAAAATCTAAGTGGGAGAGAAAATTTATTCACAAATAAATCTCGCGGTCTCCATCACCGTTTGTAAGCAATGTAATTAAACCCTACGTGTCGGCAGTGCGGCATTCCTCCCCAACGGACAGATTAATTGCAGTATCGCCAGTATAAACCACCTTTAAAGATAATTCTGGATAATTATTAGTATGGATCACTTCTCTATCTGAAGGGTTTGTTGCGAAGCGATTAATTTGGAATTAGGTGATGGTTAACACTTAACTGTATATTATAGTATACTCTCCATCTGAGTCACTGCTATTATTTACTGGACCGAAACTATGTCAGCTATTTAATTTTTCTTGACATGATCAGTTGCTTAAATAGTAAAATTAAAAAGAATTAGCATGTCTGGTCTTATAAAAGGTAGTAGATGTCCTCCCATCGAGGCATGCTATTCTCAGGTTACCAGGCTGCTGGCGAATTAATTTTAAAATAATAGAGGGAACCAAATTAAAATAAATTTAAAGTGTTGCTTATCATAATTAATAGTTTATTTTAATTATGTGATTCTCATGATTAAAATGACTTTCAACCCACTCGCTTTAATACTAAAAAAAATAAACTAACGGGACTAAATTTTGTTGACTGGAAGTGTAACTTGGATATACCTTTAACTACAAATGGTATTCCTTCAATACTAAGAAATATGTTTGTTTCTGAAAAAAAAAGGTTCTTCTTTTGGACTGAAAAGCATGAAGAAGAAAAAAGTTCAAAAATAGGGAGGCACGATTTCTAGGGTAGTTAGTGGGCCACGAATTGGTGTGAAAAAGTCAAAGGGCATATATTTTCACTGCAACCAGACTCGGCACAGGAAAAAGTTATGTCCAGTATTTCTTAGAAACCTAAAGAAATAGGGTAATTTTTGTTCACTGGTTGTGGAAATATGTTTAGCAGTGTTATCTATCGGTACCTGGTGTGTAGATACGAGAGCCACTAATCGTGCCTGCAATTCATTGCAAGGGTTCCAGAAAATTCGACAACTTAGTGATGGAAAAATTTACCTGCATATGGGTAATAATACAATGGTAACAGCAATTATAGTAGGAGATAGCACTCTCAGTTTTGGTAGAGATCGAATTTTAATATTGAGAGATCGTCTTTATGTACATGTCATTATAAGGAACTTAGTTTTCGTTTCAAGATTGGCTAAAGACGGATATTTGATTTATTTTAATAACTCTATAGTTATTAAGGATAATAAACGGATTATCTATTTTGGTACATTGGTGGATGATCTTTATATTATTACTCCAATCTCTCCTATACTACAACTGACTGAAACGAATAATACATCTATATTACTATATAAGAGAAAGTTTTCTTTTTTAATGAACCAAGCGTTTCTTTGGCACTTACACAAGGGTTATATTAATTTAAAAGGATAAACAGACTAGTAGCAGATGCACTTTTGAGGTTATTGAAAGTGGAGGCACTTCTAGTTTGTGAATCTTGCTTAGAGGGTAAGATGACCAGGATGCTCTTTTTCGCCAAAGGTTATAGAGCTAAAGAACCGTTTGAGCTGGTTCATTCTGATGTATGTGGTCTTATAACAATCCGGGCTAGAGGTGGCTTTGAGTACTTCATTAGTTTCATTGATGACTACTCAAGTTATGGATACATTTACCTGATACATCGTAAGTCTGATTGCTTTGAAAAATTTAAAGAATTCAAGGCGAAGGTAGAAAAATATCTGGGTAAAAGTATCAAATCACTACGATCTGACCGTGGTAGGGAATAACTCTTTGGAGAGCTTAAAGACTACTTGTCATTAGAGGAGATTACATCCCAGTTGACTGCACCTGGCACTCCGCAGTAGAATGGTGTAGCAGAAATAAGGAATATGACTCTTATGAAAATGATAAGATCTATGATGAGTTATTCAGGTTTACTCGATTCATTTTAGGAACTCACTTTAGAGATAGCAGTTTATATTCTGAACTTGGTACATTCTAAGTCAGTACCTTTTACTCCCACATAATTATGGACTGAACATAAGCCTAGTCTGAAATACATTCGAATTTAGGGATGTCCAGTACATGTGCTGAAAGGGAACGCGAATAAGTTGGAACCGATGATAGAAGTCAGTTTCCTTATAGGGTATCCTAAGGGAACGAATGGTGTTCTGTTTTATAATCCTAAGGATCATAAAGTCATTGTTAGCACCAATGCTCGATTCTTGACAGAAGATTATATTATGGATCACATGACCAAAAGCAATATTATTCTGAAAAAATTGAAAGAAAATACCAGTAGAATAGAAGAATAAGTCACTGATATCTCATTATCTCGTCATCGTTGGAGGATTATCGGAACAGGTGCAAATCAAGAACAGGGTGCTAATGCACATGGTTCTGATTCTGTACAGCGTGTTACTACTAGTACACAGACACAGGTAGTGCCTCGTCGTAGTGGGAAGGCTGCTATCAACTTGACCGGTATATGTTATCAGAAGAGTCTTTTGATAAGATCCCGGGAGAACTAAATATCGAGCCTTGTAACTACAATGAAGCACTTCAAGGCAAAGATGCAGATCTTTGGTAAAAGACTATGAATTCAGAGATAGAATCTATGTATTCCAATCAGGTCTAGAAACTTGTAGAACCACCCGAAGAGATAAAATCCATTAGATGTAAGTGGGTCTACAAGAAAAAGAGAGGAGCAAACGGAAAGGTCGAAACTTTCAAAGCTAGGCTTGTTGCTAAATGGTTCACTCAGAAAGAATGGATCGATTATGAAAAAACCTTTTTGCTGGTAGCCATGCTTAAGTCTATCCAGATTCTCTTATCCATTGCCGCTCATTTCGATTATAAAATCTGACAAATAGACGTCAGGATAGCTTTCCTTAACTGAAGTCTTAATAAGTGTATCTATATGATACAACCAGACGGATTCATTACAAAGGACCAAGAGCACATGTTGTATAAGTATAAGAGATCTATTTATGGACTTAAGCAAGTATCGAGGTCTTAGAACACTTGGTTTGATCAAGCTATAAAGTCTTATAGTTTTGATCAAAGTCCGGATGAGTCCTGTGTATACAAGAAGCGTAACAGAAGCATGGTAATCTTCCTAGTACTTTATGTAGATGATATCTTGCTCATCGAGAACGATGTGGGGGCATTATCTACGATTAAAGTATGGTTATCTGGGCAATTCGATATGAAAAAATTGGAAAAAGCCAGTCACATCCTTGGGATCATACTTGTGCAAGATCGAAAATAAAAGAAGTTGGGCTTATTACAAGCAAATTATATCGATGATAACCTAGCTCGTTTTAGCATACAGGATTCCAAAAAAGGGTTTCTTCCTTTCAGAAATGGAATCACTCTATCCAATGATCAATGTCCTAAAACACCTGATGAGATAGAGAAGATGAAGGTGGTTCTATATGATACAACCAGACGGATTCATTACAAAGGATCAAGAGTACATATTGTGCAAGTATAAGAGATCTATTTATGGACTTAAGCAGGTATCGAGGTCTTAGAACACTCGATTTGATCAAGCTATAAAGCCTTATAGTTTTTATCAAAGTCTGGATGAGTCTTGTGTATACAAGAAGCGTAACGAAAATATGGTGATCTTCCTAGTACTTTATGTAGATGATATATTGCTCATTTGAAACGATGTGGGGGCATTATCTACAGTTAAAGTGTGGTTATCTGGACAATTTGATATGAAAAATTTGGAAGAAGCCAGTCACATCCTTGGGATCAAGCTTGTTCAAGATTAAAAATAAAATATGTTGGGCTTATCATAAGAAAATTATATCGATGATAACCTAGCTCGTTTTAGCATGCAGGATTCCAAAAAAGGGTTTCTCCCTTTTAGGCATGGAATCACTCTATCCAAGTATCAGTGTCCTAAGACACCTGATGAGATAGAGAAGATGAAGGTGGTTCTTTATGCTTCAATAGTAGGAAACCTCATGTATGTTATGCTTTTCACTAAACCTGACATTACTTTGCCGTTGGTATGGTTAGCAGATATCAGTCTAACCTAAGGCAGGAACATTGGACTACAGCAAAGAATATAATCAAATACCTGCAAAAGACTAAGGATTAAGGATTATATGTTGATTTACCATGCAGACAGTCTAGTACCTTTGGAGTATACAGATTCAGATTTTCAGTCTAACAGAGATTTTCGTAAGTCTATCTCAGGATATGTGTTTACCGTAGGAGGTGGATTTATAAGTTGGAGGAGTATCAAGCAGTCCTGCATTACTGATTCCACCATAGAGGCCGAGTATGTGGCAGCTTCAGAAGCAGCCAAGGAGGCCATTTTCTCAGGAACTTCCTGTTGGATCTAGATGTAGTACCTTCAGTTTAGTAAGCTATTACACTTTACTGTAACAATAGCGGAGTGGTTACAAACTCGAAGGAGCCAATGGTCCATAAGAAAGGTAAGCACATTGAGCGTAAGTATCACCTAATACGAGAAATTGTACATAGAGGTGATGTTGCTGTGACCAATATTGTACCATAGTTGAGTATAAGTAAAAGATTGTTATGGTTGGTATACTGAAATCATATTTTAGTATTTAATTTTATTTTTTAATAAAATTAAGTTTTTATTTTATGAGAATCTTTATGAGCAATGTATGTGTATCATTTTTTTGTTATGCATGAATGTTCGATATTCTGTATAGTATTTAATCTGGTGTGTAGAGTACGACTTGTACAAAAAATATCAAATTTTAAGTTCTTGTAGACTATAAGTTTGATATTCACAGTTTAGATGAAAATGAACACACCATCGGTACGAATGTGGAACAGAGTTTTAATAAACCTGTTTTGGTCACGGGAACAGATAATAGCGTCGTCTATTATTCCGACTCTCTATGTCAGTACACTTTGTGTTTATTGAACGGGACATTTGGGGTAATTAATTTTATACTAATTATATAAATTAATTCGCACCCCAAGGTTATTATGAATAGTTCTTATCATCTTAATCTTAAAATAATTATTAATTTGCATATATTTAATATTCGTTATTTTGATTTATTATATGTGAGATCTTATATGAGTCTATATTCCCGGTGAGTTGGATAGCGGTATTATTTATATGGTAAATATTAATTATTGATGAAATTCACGTCCCGAAAAATCGGGATTGACAATACTCCCTTAAGAAAGCTTGTAACTTTTGACCGGGTCAAACCCTGTAGGTGAATTTGATTATCTGACGATCAAATAAGTTAAGCGGAATGGTTTAAGGAATATAAAGATGATAATTAAATTAATTTGTCAGTAATTAAAATCGACGGGTATCAAGAATCTTAACGTAAGGAGAAATAGTAAACATTTAATAACAATAGCTCAATGCAAGAAGGTCTTGAGATTATGGATCAGAGTACAATTATAGTTCTTTAATGGTTTGAACTGTAATTCAATATTTTATGAAAGTTACAGAAATCGCAGCTGTCTTTCCATAATTGCAAAAACTACTAGTAAGTGTCTGTGTTCCACTAGAAGTCTTACTCATAATTACTCCCTAGGTCCCTACTGTACCCCTATATAAATGCGGGTAGGCTGAACCAGTTTTATATCATATAACTTGTCTTTCAGAACTAAATACATTTGGGTTCTGTCGGTACTAGTTCTCAATAGTCTGTAGCCCACACTACGTTCAAAAATCGCCTAAGGGAATACAGTAGAAGATCTGACAGGAGTTTCAACTCAGAATTAAATCGTAGTTGAAGAATCGACCGGTAAAAATGTATTATTCTAAATTAACTTTGGTTGTACATATTTTATTTTGATCGATCGACGTCAAAAGTTTTATCTGGAATTCGTTTTGGCATTTGCCCGTTCAGTTAATTTTTTTCGTTAATCATTTGCAAAAACAAAGATCTTAGTAGTATTGCCTCCAACATATCCCGGCTAGAGGTGGTTTCGAGTACTTCATCAGTTTCATTGACTACTACTAAAGGTATGGATACATTTACTTGATGCACCATAAATCTTAATGTTTTGATAAATTCAAATAATTCAAGATGGTGGCGGAGAAGCATCCGAATAAAAAAAAAGATAGCGAAAAAAATTATCCCTAAAGTCGAGACTAAGAGGAATGTATAAACCAAAGCTTCCATAGATTCAATCGTGGTTTACAATTATAGCTTCCATACCTATTTTTTTTTTATTTGGGACCCTCTCTCGGATAAAGAATGAATAAGAGTCAAAGAAAGTAATGATTCACCCAATTAGAAAATTGATTTTTTGATTGGATGGGAATGAATGAAGAAATAATAAGTTGTCCTATATCGACTCTAGAACTACAATCCGACCGTAGTGGCGAGTACCTCTTTGGAGAGTTCAGGGACTACTTATCGTTAGAAGGGATTATATCCCAATTGACTGCATCGAGCACACCGCATCAGAATTGTGTAGCAGAAAAAAGGAATAGAACTCTTATAGAGATGGTAAGGTCGATGATAAGTTATTCAGAATTACCCGATTCATTTTAGAGACTTGCATTAGAGACAACAATTTATATTTTAAATTTAGTACCTTCTAGTCCCATAAAATTGTGGACCGGGCTCAAGCCTAGTCTGAGACATATTCAGATTTTGGAATGTTTAGCACATGTGTTGAAAGGAAACGCGGGAAAGTTGAAACCGATGATAGAAGTTTGTTTCTTTGTCGGGTATCCTAAGCGAATGAATGGTGATTTATTTTATAATCCTAAGGATCAGAAGGTCATTGCTAGCACTAATACTCGATTTATAAAAGATGATTATATTATGGGCCATAGATCCCAAAAGTAAAATTGTTCTGAAAGAATTGAGAAAAAATACCGTTGGAGGCAAACTATCAAGATCATTGATTTGTAAACAATTTTTCAAAAAATAAAACTGGACGAACAATCACCAAAACAGGCTCCAGATAAAAACTTTTTAATGCCGAAAGATTAAAATAAAAATTCGTGCCACCGCAGTTAATTTAGATAAATATCTATTCGGTCGTTTCTTCAACTATGAACTTTGATTCTTCGAGTTGAAACTCTAGTCAGACTTTCTACTATATTCTTGATGCAATTCCCAAACGTAGTGTGGGTTACGATCTTTCGAAAACTGATACCGGCTGAACCTGGATAACCTTAGTCTTGGAAGACAACTTATGAATTTGGTTCAGTCTACCCGCATATTTATAGGGTTATAGTAAGGAACTTTGGATTAATTATAACATAGACTTCTAGTGTAACTTAGATACTTATCCAACGGTTACCGCAAATATGCAAACTTTTCAGCAGTTTCTATAATTATGAAAAC
The DNA here is from genome assembly GCA_034768845.1 of Heliamphora exappendiculata. Classification (NCBI taxonomy): domain Eukaryota; kingdom Viridiplantae; phylum Streptophyta; class Magnoliopsida; order Ericales; family Sarraceniaceae; genus Heliamphora; species Heliamphora exappendiculata. The sequence goes on along the minus strand of JAOTRH010427045.1, from coordinate 35,106 downwards.
CTTGTAGCGGTTTCTGTAATTTTCATAAAATACTAAATTACAATTTATACAACTAAAAAATTGTAACTACACTCTTAGTCACAATCTCAAGATCAATTTGCATTCAGCTCGTGTTATTAAATATTTAACTTATTTTCCCATGTTAAGATTTTCGATACATTTAATTACTGACAATTTAATTTAATCAACATCTTTAAAATTTCTTAAACCCTTCTACTTAACTTATTTGACTGTCGGATAATCAAATTCATCTGCTGAGTTTGGCTTAATCAAGACTCATAAGCTTCCTTAAAGGGATATCGTTAATCCCGAACAATAGATACGTGAATTTCGTAAATAATTAATATTCATTATATAATTAATACCGCTATCCAACTAAGTGGGATTATTAACCCATAAAAGATCGCACCATTTAATGAATCAAAATAACGAATATTAAATACACACAAATAGTAATTATTTCAGGATTAAGAGTATAAGTACTCATAATAACCTCATAGTGTGAATTAATTTATATAGTAAGTATACAATTAATTACCCAAATATGGTCTTATTTAATACACACAAACTGTACTAGTACAGTAAGTCGAAATAATAGACAACGCTATTATCTGTACTCGTAATCAAGACAGACCTACTAAAACTATGTGCTGCAGTCGTACCGATGGTTTGTCCAATTCTATCTAAACTGTGAACAACAAACTTATATTCTACAAGAACCTATAATCTGGTCTTTTGTGTGCAAATAGTACTCTATACAACAGATTAAATACTGTACAGAATAAAGGACATCCATGCATAATATTTAAAAAAATGATATTACATACATTACTCATTAAGATTCTCATAAAATAAAAAAATAATTTTATTAAAATTAAATTAAATACTAAAATCAAATAAAATCTATAGTTTTTAGTATACAACACTGGCAATCTCACACTTATACTTAAAACCATACTACTATACATCTGACTTCTATGCCCTACATGACTATCAAAAGTCTTAGCCGGTAAATTCTTTGTAAAAGGATCTACAAGGTTGTCACCTGATGTAATCTTGATCACAGCAACATCACCATTCTTTACAATTTCTCGTATCAAGTGATACTTACACTCAATACGCTTTTTTTGCTTGTGGACTCTTGGCTCCTTCGAGTTTGCAATTGCTCCACTATTGTCACAATAAAATATAATAGCAGACTGAAGTGAATGTAAAAACATCTACAAGGTTGTCACCTGATATAATCTTGATCACAGCAACATCACCATTCTGTACAATTTCTCGTATCAAGTGATACTTACACTAAATGTGCTTTTTTTGCTTGTGGACTCTTGGCTCTTTCGAGTTTGCAATAGCTCCACTATTGTCACAATAAAATATAATAGCCGACTGAACTGAATGTACCACATCTAAATCCAACAGGAGGTTCCTGCTTTCTTGGCTACTTCAGAAGCTGACACGTACTCGGCCTCTATAGTGGAATCAGTAATGTAGGACTGCTTGATACTCCTCTAACTTATAGCTCCACCTCTCAAGGTAAACACATATCCTGAGGTTAACTTACGAGAATTTTCGTCTAACTGAAAATCTGAGTCGTGTACCCTAAAGGTACTAGACTATTTGCTTAGTAAACCAACATAAAGTTTTTAGTTCTTTTCAGGTACTTGATTATATTCTTTACTACAGTCCAATTCTCCTGCCCTGTGTTAGACTGATATCTGCTAACCATATCTATGGCAAAGTAGATGTCGGGTCTAGTACAAAGTATAGTATACATTAGGCTTCCTACTGCCAAAGCATAAGGAACTGCCTTCATCTTCTCTATCTCATCAGGTGTCTTAGGACGTTGATCCTTGGATAGAGTGATTCCATGTCTAAAAGGGATAAATCTTTTCTTAGAATCCTGCACGCCAAAACAAGTAAGGATATCATCGGTATACTTTGCTTATGATAAGCCCAACATCCTTTGTTTTCGATCTCGCAAAAGTTTGATTCCAAGGATATGACTGACCTTTCCCAAGTCTTTCATATCGAACTGTCCAGATAACCATACTTTTTATGAAGATAACACCCCCACATCATTTTTGACAAGCAAGATATCATCTACATAAAGTACTAGAAAGACTACCACGCTTCTTGCACACACAGGACCCATCTGGACTCTGATCAAAATCATAAGGACTTAATGGCTTGATCAAATCGAGTAATCTAAGATCTCAAGACCTGCTTAAATCTATAAATGGATCTCTTAAACTTGCACAACATGTGCTCTTGGCCATTTGCTATGAAACCGTCTAGTTATACCATATAGATACACTTGTCAAGACTTTTGTTAAGAAAAGCTGTCTTAACATCTATTTTCTAAATTTTGTAATCGAAATGAGCCGCAATGTATAAGAGAATCCAAATAGACTTAAGCATAGCTACCGAAAAAAAGATTTTCTCATAATCGATCCATTCTTTTTTAGTGAACCCTTTTGCAACAAGCCTAACTTTGAAGGTATCAACCTTCCCGTCTACTATTTTCTTCCTCTTGTAGATCGACTTACATCCAATGAATTTTATCCCTTTAGATGGTTCTACAAACTTCTAGACCTTATTAGAATACATAGATTTTATTTATGAATTCATAGCCTTTTGCCAAAGATTTGCATCTTTGTCCTGGAGTGCTTCATTGTAGTTACAGGGTTTGATATCTAGTTATGCCGGAATCTTCTCAAGAGACTCTCCCAAGAACATATACCAATCGGGTTGATGAATAATCCTCCCACTACAACGAGACACTACTTGCGCCTGTATACTAGCAGTAACGCGTTGTGTAGAATCTGAACCCTGTGCACCATTACCCACATGCTCGTCAGGCATGTTAATGGTACCACCTTGATTATGATCTGTTTCTGTCCTGATAATTTTCCCACTCCAATGAGGCAATGAGATATCAGTGACTTGTGGTTCCTCTTCCGTTCTATTGGTATTTTCTCTCATTTTTTTCAGAATAATTTTACTTTTGAGCCTATGATCCATAATATAATCATCTTATAAGAATCGGGTATTGGTGGTAACAATGGCCTTCTGATCCTTAAGATTATAAAATAAATCACCATTCATTCTCTTGGGATACCTAACAAAAAAACATATTTCTATCTTCGGTTCCAACTTACCTGTGTTCCATTTCAGCACATGTGCTGGATACCCCCAAATCCAAATTTGTTTCAGACTATGTTAGAGTTGTATACAGAAAATCATGCTTTTAGTATTTAATTTTAGTTTAATAAAATTAATTTTTTATTTTTTAAAAATCTTAATGAGCAATGTATGCAATATTATTTTTTTAATGTTATCCATGGATGTTCTTTATTCTATATAGTATTTAATCTGGTGTGTAGAGAACGCCTTGCATATAGAAGACCAGATTTTAAATTCTCACAAAATATAAGTATTTTTTATTAGTTTATATGAAAATAGATATACCATCGGTACGACTATGGTTATTAAGGATAATAAATGAGTTATTTATTCTGGTACATTGGTGGATGGTATTTATGTTATTACTCATATCTCTCCTACACTGCAACTAACTGAATTGAATAACACATATAATTTACTATATAAAAAAAATTTCATTCTTTAATGAACTAAACGTTTCTTTGTCACTAACGTTTGGGTCATATTAATCTAAAAAGTATAAATAGACTAGTAGAAGGTGGACCTTTGAGTTCATTGAAAGTGGAGGCACTTCCAGTCTGTGAATCCTACTTAGAGGGTAAGATGACGAGGAGGCCCTTTTCGACCAAAGGCTATAGAGCTAAAGAACCATTAGAACTGGTTCATTCTGATGTGTGTGGTCCTATGACGATCCTGGCTAGAGATGGCTTTGAGTAGTTCGTCAGTTTCATTGATGACAACTCAAGGTATGGATATATTTACCTGATGCACCACAAGTCTAAATGCTTTGAGAAATTTTAAGTATTCAAGGTGGAGGCGGAGAAGCGTCTAGATAAAAGTATCAAATCACTACGATCTGAATGTGAAGGAAAGTACATCTTTGGAGAGTTTAGGAACTACCTATCATCGAAAGGGACTATATTCTAGTTGATTGCACCGGACACTACACAGCAGAGGTGTAGCAAAAAGAAAGAATATGGCTCTTATCTAGATGAAAAGGTTTATAATGAGTCATTTAGGTTTATCCAATTTATTTTGAGGACTCGTATTAGAAATAACGGCTTACATTCTAAACTAGGTACCTTCAAAATTAGTACTTTCTACTCCTATAAAATTATGAACCGGGCGTAAACCTAGTCTGAGACATATTCAGATTTGGGGGTGTCTAGCACATGTGCTGAAAGGGAACGCGGGTAAGTTATAACCAAGAACATAAGTCTGTTTCTTTGTGGAGTATCCCAATGGAACCAATGGTGGTCTGTTTGATATTTCTAAAAATCAAAAGGTCATTGTTAGCACTAATGCCCGATTCTTGAAAGATGATTATATTATGGACCACAAATCCAATAGTAAAATTTTTCTGAAAGAAATGAGAGATAATACCAGTAGAATGGAAGAGGAATCACAAGTCACTAATATCCCATTGCCTCGTCGTAGTCAGAAGCTTATAGGGGCAGGTGCAAATCATGAACAGGATGCTGATGCACAGGGTTCAGATTTTACACAGCGTGTTACTGCTAGTACACAGACACAAGTAGTGCCTCGTCGTAGTGGGAGGGTTGTTTATCAACTTGATCGGTATATATTTTTGAGAGAGTCTTTTGATAAGATCTCGGTAGAACTAGATACTGAGCCCTATAACTATAATGAATCACTTTAGGATAAAGATGCAGATACTTGGCAAAAAGATATGAATTCAGAGATAGAATCTATGTATTCCAATCAAATCTGAAAACTTATAAAATCACCCGAAGAGATAAAATTCATTGGATACAAGTGTATCTACAAGAGAAAGAGAGGATCATACGGGAAAGTTCAAACCTTCAAAACTAAGCTTGTTGTAAAAAGGTTCACTCAGAAAGAAGGGATCGATTATGAGAAAAAAATTTTGTCGGTAACCATGCTTAAGTCTATCTGGATTCTCTTATCCATTATTGCTCATCTCGATTTCGAAATTTGACAAATGGATGTCAAGACGGTTTTCCTTAACGGAAGCCTTAACGATTGTATCTATATGGTACAACCAGACGGTTTCATAGCAAAGGGTCAGAAATACATGTTGTGCAAGCTTATGATATCCTTTTATGGACTTAAACAGGCATCGAGGTCTTGGAATACTTGGTTTGATCAAGCCATTAAGTCTTATAATTTTGATCAGACTCTAGATGAGTCCTATATGTACAAGAAGCGTGACGAAAGCGTGAGGATCTTTCTAGTACTTTATGTAGATGATATCTTGCTCATCAAAAATAATGAAGGGGTATTATCTACGGTAAAAGTATGATTATCTGGACAGTTCGATATGAAGGATTTAAGATAAGCCAGTCACATCCTTGGGATCAAACTTGTACGAGATCAAAAATAAAAGATTTTGGGTTTTTCACAAGCAAAGTATATCGATGATATTCTTACTCGTTTTGGCATACATAATTTCAAGAAAGGGTTTCTTCCTTTCAGGTATAGAATCACTTTATCCAAGGATCAGTGTCCTAAGACACCTAATAAGATAGAAAAAATGAAAGCGGTTCATTATGCTTCGGTTGTAGAAAGCCTAATGTATGCTATATTTTGCACTAGACCCGACGACTGCTTTGCCATTGACATGGTTAGCAGATATCAATCTAACCTAGGGCAGGAGCATTGGACTGTGGTAAAGAATATAATCAAGTACCTGAAAAGAACTAAGAATTATATGTTAGTTTACCAAGCAGACAACTTATTTCCTTTAAGGTACACAGACTCAGATTTTCAATCATACAATGATTCCCGTAAGTCTACCTCAGGATATATGTTTACCTTGGAAGGTGGAGCTATAAGTTAGAGAAGTATTAAACAGCCATGCATTATTGATTCCACCATGGAGGCCGAGTACGTGGTAGCTTTTAAAGCTGCCAAATAAGTTGTTTGGCTCAAAAACTTTGTTGGATCTAGATGTGTTCCCTTTAGCTCAGTTGACTATTACACTTTATTGTGATAATAACGGAGTGGTCACTAACTCAGAGAAACCAAGAGTGCACAAGAAAGGAAAACACATTGAGCGTAAGTATCACCTTATGCGAGAAATTGTACAGAGTGGTGATTTTGCTTTGGCCAAAATTGCATCAAGTGATAACCTTGCAAATTTTTTTACAAAGAACTTACCGATTAAGATTTTTAATAGTCACGTAGAAGGTATAAGAGTCAGATGTATGATAGTATGATTTTGAGTACAAGTGAAAAAATTTTAGGATTATATACTTAAAGTCATATTTTTTGTATTTAATTTATTTTAATAAAATTAATTTTTTATTTTATGAAAATTTTAATGAGCAATGTATGCAATATTATTTTTTTAATATTATGCATGGATGTTATTTATTCTGTACAGTATTTAATCTGTTATGTAAAGTACGACTTGCACACAGATGATTACATTTTAGTTTCTTCCAGAATATAAGTATTTATTCACAGTTTAGATGGAAATAGACATACTATCGATACGACTGTAGTATAGAGTTTTAGTAGACCTGTCTTGTTTACGAGAAATAGGTAATAGTGCCATCTATTGTTCCGACTATCTGTACTAGTACACTTTGTGTATATTAAATGAGACACATTGGAGTAATTAATTTTATACTAACTATATAAATTAATTCACACCCCAAGATTATTATAAGAGTACTTATACTCTTAATCCTGAAATAATTATTTATTTGCGTATATTTAATATTCATTATTTTGATTCATTAGATAGTGTGATCTTATATGGGTCTATATTCCCTGTGAGTTGGATAGCGGTATTAATTATATGGTGAATATTAATCATTGACGAAATTCAAATCTCGAATGATCGAGATTGACGATACCCCCTTAAGGAAACTTATAAATTTTGACCGGGCTAAACTCTGTAGGTGGATTTGATTATCCGGCGATCAAATAAGTTAAGCGAAATGACTTAAGAAATTTCAAGATGCCAATTAAATTAAATTGTCATTAATTAAATTTAATTGGCGAGTATCGAGAATCTTAACGTGGCGAGATAAATTAAGCATTAATAACAAGAGCTCAATACAACATGATATTAAAATTATGGCTTAAAGTGCAATTACAATTCTTTAGTGATGTGAACTGTAATTTAGTATTTTATGAAAATTACAGAAACCACTGCAAGATTTTCATAATTACAAATACCGCTTAGAGGTTTTCTTAATCGAGGAAATCGCTAAATACGTATTTAGGTCACACTAGAAGTCTTTGTTATAACTACTCTACAAGTCACTGTTATAGCCCTATAAATATACGGGTAGGCTGAACCATATATATAACTTGTCTTAAAAAACATAATATTTTTACATAGAAACTTATGCCCTGTTAATGCTCACAATCGATTTAAAAACTTAAAACTATTACGATTAACCATCGTGATTAAAAATTAAATAATAATCATCATTCAATCATTCAATCAAACAGGAATAAAATAATGATCATAAATTTGATATTAGAACGCGTGCAAAGGAAGTTAGCATAGTTATAAAATTACCCAGCCCCTCGATTAACCGTAAACAAAATTAAAACGGTTCTTATACCAATTATTGGAGGTAAACTTCCAAGATCATTGATTTGTAAATGATTTTTTTAAAAATAAAACTAGATGGACAATCGCCGAAACCGGCTCCAGATAAAAATATTTTCATGTCGAACGATCAAAATAAAAACTCGTGTCACCACAGTTAATTTAAATGAATACCTTTTCGGTTGTTTCTTCAACTATAAGCTTTGATTCTCTGAGTTGAAACTCTGGTTAGACCTTCTAGATGGCTAGATTAGTAGGTTCAAAATTATGATAGATCGTATCACACTCTATAGTTGCAACTCACATCCGAAAATACAACAAAAAACTTAATCAGTGCTTCAACTCGAAGGATTTACCTTCGTAGTTGTTGTAGAAATCGAAATCATTCTACCAGATTTCGAAAGATATAATCCCGAATCTAACTTTGGGAGTGCGGGTTTTATTTTGATCATTTGACATTAAGAAGTTTTAAACTTGAGCATGTTTCAGCGATTGCCTGTATAGTATTTTTTTATTGAAAAAATCGTATTCAAATCAATGATCTTGCCAGTTTGCCTCCAACAATCCAAGGGTTGTTAGGTTTGATTTTTGGACAGCAACTGGATAAATGTGTTACCTACACTTTTTATGAAAATCATTTTTGGAGTAGGTCACTAAAAATATGGGTGTTTGGTTGCACACAAACATGTGGCAGAAGGTTATGTTACTCACAAATCCACTGCATTGATTTTTAGAGGTGTTTTGTCATATCAAAGCTCAATATTTTGGACTCATGTTTGGGGGACAATAAGATATACATGTTATCTACAACTTTCATGTTTCGACTTCAGCTCATATCTCGTTTTAAACTAAAGTTTTTAGGTCTGCAATATTGACTGGTCAGAAATTAACACACTTTGACAAAAATATTATATCTCGAGTTCTACCCATTTAAATCTGTTCAAACAAATTTTGTATGAAAGATAACATCAATAACTACGTCTAGATATAAAGAACACACTTAGATCATATTTTTATATTTAGTTATAATATTTCAAAATTTGGGATAGATAGCTAAAAATGCTAAAAAAATCAGGTCTTCTAGAGTTCTAGCCGCCTAACTTATAGTAAGTCAATATATGATCCTTATTCTTTGCATGCATGTATCTTAGACTTAAATATCATTGTTCTAGAACTTATAGAAGTTACACATCTCATGAATACAAATATACAAACACATCTTCTACTATAAAAATCATGAACAGCCTCTAGTTTTCTCACTACAACGCCTTTAAATTCATTTTTTCGGTTCTTGATCTTGAATGTGTTTTAAGAGATGAGTTGATAGAGATTTTTGTGTGAGATTAACAAAGAGTTTTAGAGGTTTACTTACTTTTTTGAGGACCTAATAATGGAGAATGACTTAGAGGACGTAGTTTTATGTGACCTTGGTCTCCAAAGACCTTACTTTCTTGAATCCTCCATATTCTTCTTCTCTCAAACTCTCACACTTAGCAACTAAAAATTTTAGAACTTGGGAGACTCCTTCATGGTTCGGTCATGGGGTGTTTGGCCTTGTATATATAGGCAAAATGGGTGGTAGATTTAATAATTAAGGTGTAAGTCTTTTTTCTAATTTTAATTTATGATTGATTGCATGGCAGGATGAGAACCTTTTGAGACTGACATTTTTAGATTGTTGTAGCAAAGGTTTCAGTTAGGTTAGTTTGGGGGAAAAAATTTTAGATTTTGCATTAATTTTGAGTTTAAACTAGGCATTAGTATCATATTGTGCAAGAAAACATTTTAAAAATTAATTTGGTATATTTTTTTGGTATCCCTATCTACTAAAATATGTCATTTTAGTAAGTTTATGATTAATTTAGTATTTTCATGAATTATTATAATCTTTATATCAATTGATTAAATAGGTGTAGACTTTTAAGTCAAATTAAGCTAATTTGATAGGATGCGACTTTTTGACTTATTTTAGTGTGTAAGAATTTTAATAATGATTTGTTTACTTTTGTTGACCTATATTATTAATTATTATGTATATTACTTATTTAAATAATCTTGAGTCATAATAATACTTGATTTGTATAATTTTTTTTCATTTTTGAGCTTAAAAAGACAAAAAATGACTTTTAGGCACAAATTAAGATTTTTGTATCGAATTAGAATTTTGAGTTGAGTTGGAATTTTTTAACCTTTTAATGACCTGAGATCTCATTGGCTAATTATTACTAATACTAAGATTTGAACCAAATCATTACAACTAGGGTCCGAACCGAATCGTTATACAGACCAAGCCTCTTTGAAACTAAAATAGCCATTTCATTCTATTCCATTCTTCTCTCTCATGGTAAGAATGTTATTTGTTTATATTACTTATAAATGCTATATAAAATTTAATTTATAAAACTATAAAAGAATTAAAATACAAAAATTATATTTGCCCCTTATTTTTATTTTTATAATTTTGATTTTAATTATAAATAAATTATTATTTTACTTTTATTATGTTATCTATAATTTTCAGTAACATTATTATGGGTAAATTATACTTACACTCTCTGTATTTAAGGGTTATATCACTATCATCCCCTCTATTATCTGAAATATCATTAAATTTCCTTACTTTTTTATTTTTGTAGCACTTAGGTCCAAAAGTTAAGACAGAAAAATAATGTTTTCACACTTACACCCCTTATTTTCTTTGTTTTCATATTTACACCCTATGTTTTCTTTGTTTTTTATTTTTTGTTTTTTTAATTACAAAATCTTATTTACAAATTTTTAATTAAAAAATAAAAAATTACTAAATACAAAAATAAGTAAAATAAAAACATAAAATTTAATTTATTAATTTATTTTTATTTTTAAGTTTTTAATTTTGATAAAAAAATATTAATTTGTATAGTAAAATATTTTAACATTAGCTCAAACGAGTATAGTAAAATATTTTATCTGTAATATTTTTTTCCCTTTTTATTTATTTTTTATTTTTAGTAAAAAAATAATTATTATATTTTTAAAACTCATTTAATTAAAATAATTTCGAAAAAAGTATAATTTTTTTGACAAACGCACTATCTCGGATAAATTTTTTTTGCCTTTTGTGTGTGTGTGATTCTTTTAGTTTTTTTTGAATTTTTTAAATTTTTTTACTCTAAATCTTTTTATTTTTTTGATTCATCCTAATAAAATAAATTTAAAAGCATAATTATTTTGGCTAAAATTTTAAAAAATCATTAAAAATGAAAAAAGTGCCTTATAAAGCTTAAAATAATTTTTTCACCTTATTTGAATTTTTTTAAATTTTTTATTATATTTTTTATTTTTTAATTTTTTACATAAAAAAAAATAAGTATACTCGTTTGAGCTAATGTTATAATATTTCACGTTTGAGTTAATGTTAAAACATTTCATTATAAATAAATAAAAAAGCATATAAAAAAATTTATTACACGCAATGCCTAAATATAAATAAAAAAAATATAAATCATAATAAATTAACTAATCAAATTTTATATTATTTAATTTTGAATTTAGTAAATTTTTTCTTTCTCTTTTATTCAAAACATTTTTACTTTCTAATAAATTCAAGAAATTCAAAAAAGACTAAAAGAGCTACACACAAATAAAGGCAAAAAAAAAAAATTTATCCCAGATAGTGCGTTGGTAAAATTATACTTTTTTTCAAATCATTTCAATTAAATGAGTTTTAAGAATATAATAATTTATTTTTTACTAAAAATAAAAAGGTAAAAAAAAATTTCAGATAGAACATTTCACTATGCTCGTTTAAGTTAATATTAAAATATTTTACCATAAAAATTAATATTTTTTTTTAATCAAAATTAATATTTTTTTTTATCAAAATTAATATTTTTTATCAAAATTAAAAACTTAAAAATAAAAACAAACTAATAAATTAAATTTTATGTTTTTATTTTACTTATTTTTTGTATTTAGTAATTTTTTATTTTTTAATTAAAAAAAAACAAAAAACAAAAAATATCAAAACACAATTGAAACAGTGAAAACACTATTTTTTGTTTAAATATTAACAAAAAGTTAATTTTTGAATCTAAGTGTTATAAAAATAAAAAAGTAAAAATGTATAGTAATATTTTAAAGAATAAAAGAGATAACAGTGATATAATCCTTAAATATATAGGTGTAAGTGTAATTTATCCAAAAATATATTTGTTAAAATATTAAAATTTTCAAAATTCGTTCTATCAAATGCTTTTTTGTAGGACAACCTAAATACCTCTGTGCAGCCTGTTTTTACTCTTGCTTTTGATCTTTCATCAGAATCACCTGGACTATTTTTTATGAACTTTAATTGATTTAGGATTAGATTGGTAATTAGCTTAAAAATTAATTTTTTAATTTTTTAATTTTTTTATATATTTTTAACAAAAAAGATAAATTAAATTTAAAATGATTTATTTGATAATTTAGTTTTTAAGTTAGTTTTTTAGAGTTAGTTATTTGGATAAAAAATTTGTTTTTTTTACTTTTTGTGTTAAAGTGGACAATTTTATTATTTTATATATTTGATATTAATAATTATATATAGTTGATAGTGGTAGTAAATAAATTATGAATAAAAGATATTATTATGTTTTAAAAGTGGTAAAAATTTAAACAAAATATTATAAGAATTTTTTTATTTAACTTTTTAATTTTTTTATTTTTCTGTCAAACGAATAATTTTGATTTTTTTAGTGTTTTTAACTAAAAAAACTAAGTTTTCAATCAGAGTTTTAATAGTGAAGGATGATATGTGATAATCAAACTAGAATGAAAATTGAAATCATAATGGAGGAAAGTGTATCAGTTAAAAAAATACTTAAAAAAATACTAAACATCGGAATCTATAAAACTACTTAAATCGGAATAATTTCCTTAATAACAAACATAGTAAGAAGAAAATTTTCTCAATTTATTTAATCTCAAAATATTCTCTTTTAGGCCTAAAGTTTTTACAAGTTATTTATAATGGTAAAACTCTATGCTAAGAAATCACCCCATTAATGAAATCACCCCATTAATGAAGCAGGATCTTACCAAATATCTAATTATTAAAAAAATTTCAAAAAAAAATTAAATTTGAGATCAATTTAAATTTTACTACTAAAAATATATAAAAATGCGACACAAGAAAAGAAACTTCTTAAATAAAATTATTACCAAAATTACGAATTTCTAAAAATCACCTGCATTTATTCATCATACTAAGAAAGCAGGATAAAGAGAGGATATGGAAATACACTTACCAAACAAAAGGGATATGGCCAGAGAAGATGATGAGAATGCCATCTCACCAAAGCAACCTTCTGATTCAGCAGTGCCAAGACATGTGAAACAGTTGAGGGACAGAGATCTTATGAAGATAGAAGATAAATGAAGAATATTAAAATAATGTCCACATCAGAAAGTTTGTACCTTCATTTTGAATCTTGCCAAGTCTTTTTCTTCATATTGGCATTAATTTCAGCCTGATAGCATTCAATCTTGAGCATTTAAAATAATCCAAAAGGAGCAAAATGTACAAAGAAGGTTCTACAGATTATTGAGGTTTCACCTGTCAAGTTTTTTATCATCCATACAATTAACATGTACTACTTATAAAAAAAAATTTTATCAGCAACAAAATGAAAATAAATCAATAAAATAAATATTTACAATAAGAGAGGATGAAAATACCACTTGAATCCAGAAGATCAGAAGAAAAAGTAAGACTCTGGATCAATTACAACAAATCACGTACTGCCTTAATCTCTAAAAATCAAGAACAATAAGATACCCTCGAATGGAGTAAAAACCGATATCTAAAATGGTGACAACTAACAAATTCTATCCCATAATGAATGGACATTGTCAACTATATGTCTGTATCATCAAAAATCGTTGTGTTGCGTTCCAACCAAATGAAACCAAGATGTATTGCAATAAATGATATTTTCTCTTCTTTTCTTTCGTTATTTTGTTCAAATTCCCATATTCCCATTCCTTCAAATTCTAATCTTTTTTAACAATTGTGGATTCCCATTCCTTCAAATTCTAATTATTTATCATAAACAAAATAAAAAGCATATTAATATAATATAAAGTTACAATAAGAGAGAACAAAAAATCCAATGGAATAACAAAAGATCAAAACAAAAGTAAGACACGATTAATTACAAGAAGTTACACACCACTCTCGAATCTCTAAAAATAAAAAACAATAAGATAAACCTTGAATTGAGGAATAATCGACACCCAAAATGACGACAAGTAACACATTCTATCCATAATAAATTGACATTATCAACCATATCCTCAAAAATTCTTGTGTTGCGTTCTAACCAAATATACTATTATGTATTGCAATAAAAGATATCTTCTCGCATTTTCCTTTGTCTTTTTTTTTCCCCTTCAATTTCCTCTTCTTTTTTAATAATTGTGGATTCCCATTCCTTAAAATTCTAACTGTTCATTAAAAATATCGAATGGTTACAATCAAAAGAACATGTACAAAATCCATAGCCAACATTTTTTGATTTTGAAATTTGAAGGGTTGACAGTGGGGTTTTAAATTGGATATTTATTGCTATATCTGAAGATGGTGTGCAGAAAGACATACATTAAAGTAACAAGAACCTAGTACGAGACATCAAATGTATACTTTGCGTGCAAGCATTAGGATGCCTCGATGCTAAGTGTCAAATTACAAATATGTTTGCGGATAACTTACTTTCTGTAACAAAGCAACGACGCTTTACATCAAGCAAAACAATGATAACAAGAGATTGCTAGATGTCTGCAACATTTATTCAATGATAAAATCAAGAACAAACGAAACAAAAAAAAGTTGCAGAATGGGACAGCGAAGGCTCACGAAGAAGACAACTCGTTAGATATTAAGCAGATACAAAAACAGATATCATTAGCCATAACGTAAAGAGTATAATAGACAGTAATAAGTTCATTCCTTTGAAAACCCACTACAAAATGTACAAAATAAACGCTTTAAGAATCCTATCTACAGTAGGCAGCAAGTCCAAGGCTCGATGGGCGGTAATTAATCAACAACATTCACGAGTCATGACAAATAATCATATCCAAAAGAGAATATGACACCAACTTAACCATCAAGAAGCTCAGACTTTCACAGTAATAACATGCTTCAAAAGCATTCGGTTGACATCCTGGGATTTTTTTCCAGCCACCATTTTTCAAGTGATGAACCTTAGCATCAGTCTCTTGTTCAAGGCATTTCACATTGGTTCCGGAATCTCCGCTGCTCTGTTTTTACCATCATTTGTACAAAAGGAAAAGCTGGATCAGCCAAGCGATAGCAAATGACCATTGGTATTGTAGTGATAGAAGATGTAGAAACACATGGTGGAATCCGCAAATTCATTCTATCATTTTTGGTAAATTCATTTTTGGCAATTTTTTTGAGCAAATTAATATCAAATTACAATTGACAACTGAGAAGCCACGAACAACAAAGACCATGATTCCAATCACCAATTGTTATTTGATGTTTCCAATTCTCACCCAAAAAAAAATTAGCAAGGAAAACATGGAATATATAGTGGCAACTGATGGATGGTGAGAAACTCAGAATGCTAAATATAGCTCTCCGCATAGAGGTTTTACCCATGTATGTTTACCTCTGTGCCTTTCCATTGAACTGGAGTTCCATTGGGGATCGATATTCAGCAACCTCCTTTTCAGCATCTTCTTTTAGCCATTTTTAATTAACAGAAGACAAAATCCATTGGCAACCAAGTTTAGAAATCATTCTTCCACTCATCAAGAAGAATTAATGCATAACAATTTAGGAAAATCTGTCATTTGTACAGTTTTTTTCCCCCTTTTGGTTTTTGACAAGAGGAAGTATGTCACAATCATTTCATTTCTACATTTTGAGACTACCAAAAAGAAACTTCCTAGCTTGAAAAGAAAACTTACATATCACTAATGTATATATTGTTAATTCGTCATATTACTGTATATGGGGATGGTACCTCAGAATACCCAAGTATACTTACTAATGCATTCCTATTAGAATCTAAAACTGGGAATTATGGATATCTTACCCTTCATGCATGGGACAACTTCTTCAGAATTAAACACAATGAAGATAAACAATAACATAGAAGGAGAGTCATCTTCTAGTAGTTGGGAAGAACTTTTGCTCAATCCTGTTAGATTTCTAAGGAGTTGTTTAATAATCAAATTTAACACTTAAAAAAGAATGAATTCAGTGAAACAAATTAAGTGCACTCCATAACCATAATTTGTGTCACATAAGAACTTAAGTACCTTATAAAAATAGGCAAAAAATCTATGTTGAATGCTGAATTTTAAACCGCGTATGCTTATGCAGCATCGAGGTGTAGTGGTGTGCCACCATAACCCAGTACTTATGTTACATGAACTCTTTAAAATGTATAAAGCATTCGTGTCGGATACTCGATACTTGGATAAAAATAGGGGTTTGTATCTGATATTTTTAGTTAAACATTCACCTAGAAAATATACTTAGTAATTCAAGCTTATTATAGAATTAAACATAAACACTCATATTATGCATGAAATGCTATATGAAACCTTGTAAGCATTGTCTACCCTAGAAAATAAAAATATATATATTAAAAAATATGAATGTTTTGCCGTGTTCTGGTACCGTTGATATCTTTGACATGAAAACTAAATGAATTCGACACTTAAAAACATTTCCTTACCCGACACTTGTACCCGAGTTTATGTAAAATAGCGCCCCACCAACGCATTGTTACCACCATCATACTATCATCATCATCACTCCACTACCATCACCATCACTACTGTTGCCACTACCACAACCACCATCACCATTGTCAGCCCCACCACACTAGCACCGCCATCACTCCATTATTGTTGTCACCGCCGACACCACCGTTATTGCCGCCGTTGTCTCACCACTACAAGGCCACCATCGCTACACTGCTTCCTCACCAAGGCCTTTGTCGCCAGTCGCCACCACCATCATTCCATTTTGTTGCTAACACCACCCTATGCTTGCTAGTATTCCCCCACTACCCCACACCACTACCACAACCACGCCGTCACCACCGCCACGTTGCAACCACCCCACCATGTATCAAAATTAGAAAATTAATAAATTTTAGGCTTATCTTCTACTACATACCAAATAACTCAATTAAATTCTGCACATAAATTTTAGTACATAGTTCTTTAGATTAAAAATAATATTATTAATTTTTAAGAACTTAATTTTCAGTTTTTTATCAAACATAACTTGACAACTACCATCTCTAAGGTATGATCACAAACCATGAAAACCCTAAATGTGCTAAACTCATCAGCAGTATGTAATGTTTTCCACTATGCCTTTGGAAAGTATTATACTTACTTATGTAAGTCAAGAAAAGAAGCTAATCTTTATATCGAAGAGTTCTATAAAGTCTAAACAAGAATCCATTCCTCAGATGTGTAACCTTTTCTAACTTTGCATCTAATAAAAGCATAAATAATTGATATAAAATAAATCTGGAAACCAGCAAGGATAGGAGCAGATTTATTCTGGCGTGAACTGACAATTTGCTGAGCTTCTTGTTCAACAGCTAGAAATTGTTGAATTCTGTCTCGACGCCTATTAGTTTCCATACTTCAGTGAAAAATGCTACGTTAGAATGTCAAATAATAGGGACAATATTTGCATAAGGATTGGATAACAAAAAAAGAAAGCCTCAACTTGTAATTATTAAGGCTTGTATAAAAGCAATCTGTTCATGATCATTGAAATACTAAAGTAGGTGGTGGTAACGAGATTGTATGGAGATAATCTTGGGTTCCTAGTGAAAAATGATAAATCACTGCATCAATAGGCTGATTGGGTGCATGATTCTATCACTGAATGACTTCATTTTACCAAAAGTACAATGACACCAATTGGAAGTTGAAAAGAAAATATTATATGACATACAATATATACAGAGCAACCCAATTTTTTTCCCTGCTTAATCATTGAACTATAAAAACATGCCATTTCATTACCAAAACTTCATAAAGAAATGGCTTGCAGAAATCTAAACTGAAGACTCCTAGAAATGGTTATACCCACTACACAAAGCTCTCTTTACAATAGGGTCTGTGATAGGTGATAAAGTAGGCAGCCTCAATTTCCTTGTGTCACGAAGACTGATTTCCGCTGAACCCGTACAACAATGCTGAAACATACGGTTATTTACCATTGCACCAGATCACGATATATGACCTCTAAGTGTCTATACAAACTCTTCCACATTGGGGACATAAACTAATTAATTTCATTATGGTTATAGTTTATTTTAATCCAATATTTTAAAAGGGTCATTTGTAAACTTGCTTTATCTCGTTTTCGACCACCTCCTACTTTTGAACCCGCTCATGACCCCGACATATTGAGGATTCCAGTAATTGTCCAAGCATGAACCGCGGATCAAGTTCCGCTGATTCATCTTTCTCACATTGGGAAAAAACTGAATCCTCACACCATAACAGGGATAGCCTCAATGTGATTTAGGGGGAGGGAATATTCTAGATATCCTCCACCCGCTCCTTTACAATAGGAAAGGAGATAGCATGAGGTGTTATTTTTCATTAAACTGGTCTTAGTTCATATCCAATCGTCCACTTGTTAACTCCCAACCACAAATTCTAAAATCACCTGTTAAGTGACATGGTTCCTGTGTGGGGAGGAAAAAATCGTTCTGAATCCTACCCCATCTTTACACTTGTTAGCCATCATTACACACCACCCCCATCCCATCCACTAACAGTGAATGGATGGGACAACACACCAGGTCATTTCTCTCTATATATATATATATAGATTCCTTATCTCAGAAAGGAGGGCGGACTAGCATGGGAACACCTAAGATTTTCATTTTCAAGATTGGGAGCTAATTCGGGCGTCAGAAGCTCTCTCTCCAGCCACCAGCAGAAAGTTTGTTTTGCAGGAACCCAATGGACGGAACACATGAGAGCAGTGATCGTCTTTCTCGTCGGACATCTTCATTCAACCAATCAAAAAAAATATAATTTATGGGGCACCCTCGTACATTACTGGAGATTTATTTTGCAGGAACTCGATGGACGAAGCACATGAGGACGGTGATTGTTTTTCTCGTCAGACATCTTCGTTCAACCAATCAAAATAAATATAATTTATGAAACACCCCTATACATTTGGTGCCGTATATAAAAATGACAAAGTTCAACAAAAAACTAAGACCTGTGATAGGATGTTGAATCAAACTCTTCTAAATCGGTGCTCAATTTTCAAACGAAAAACTCTCAAAGATGCTTTCAAAGAATGATTCCTATCTCTATATTATATGAATTTTTGTTTCCACACAAGAAGTACGAATCAAGAAATAATCACCCTCTTAATCATAGCGAAATGGGCCATTTGCCCCTCCACTCTCTGACTAAAGTTGAGACCCATGTTTATCAAATAAAATTGAAAGAAGGTTATAGAAAGAGAAAGCCTAGATCAGGCCATTTACTTTTTCCTCACTTTAAATGTAACTATCCTTGGCTCTCTGTTTGGTTTCCATTCTTCATTAGCGTGGATTTAAAGATTTGGAGAACTTTCCCACTTTGAGATCTCTCTCGCTCTCGATCAAATCGCATAGACTCCAGCATGCGGCATCTCAACCGTTTGAATGTTTGACACCTTCTCTCTCTAGATCTGTCTCCATTATATATACAAGACGAAGTGGCTGCTAATCTCGTACTCTCGGACCAACCGGAGTCGGCGCATGCGCCACAGGAGGTCATCAGAAACTTGACAATCAACGGCGAAAAACTTGACTCCGGCGTTTCCACCCTTTGAATGTTCGGTCCTCAGCCGAGATCACCACCCTCGAATGTCAATAACCCCTTGGTATTTCGTCACACCTCAGCACATAGGAGAGCACCTCGGTACCTCGGAGAGCTTTCCAAACGGAGCTTTTCCTCTTTCTCTCTCATCAAGAGCACCTCAACGCCTTATGGTTAGTTCGGTTGTGAATAGCCCAGCCTTCCAACGTTTTCTCAATAGCACTGTTCGGTCGGGTAGCATCATCCAACATCTCGGTATGATGGTTTTATCTCCGTTTGGCATCTCGGCACTTAAATGGTCGGGCCCTAACGATCAACAACTCAGCTCGACACCTCGGCAGTCTGTTTCTTGAAGCCTATCCAAGTTCAGTTGTTCAACTCCCCGGTTCTTCAACCACCAATATGGAGTCACGTGTTCCTCGAAGTTTTCCTCCTTTTCTCTCCCTCATGGAGAGCACGTCGACACCTTATGTTCAGTTCGGTTTCTCACTCGCTTGGTTTGCTCGGCCGTTCGGTCACCAATCTAGTGGTCAGCATCTCGGCGCATATGGTTTGAACCCCGGCGGCAAGCATCTCTACACTGGAGCTCAGCGTCTACTCAGCTCGATTCTCTCGGCTATATCTCGGCCCAAAACTGGCTATGTCCCTTTCTCTAGCTCTACTTGGTCGGCACCGGACTGCAATTCAAACACTCAGAGTTAATTGAAAAAAGAGTTTTCTCTGTCAGTTGGGGACGACGAACTCACAAGGACAATGAAGCTAAACAAGGAAGAAGGTCAGATCAAACCCAGGATCTGAGATTTGGAAAGTTTTATACGAAAAAAGTTATTTTTCTCTCTCTGCAACAACCGGTTTGAAGGGATTTAGCCCCTCATTTCTCTCACTACAAAATTAGAAATCCTTTTCCTCTCACTAAAAGCAAGGTCCACCCACGGTTTTCACCCAAAAACCATTCTGGTTTTTGAGCTTAAAAATAGTGGACGAGGGGATAGCGAAAAGAGCTTAGCACCGTGCTCTCAGTTCATGCTCGGCACCTTGTTTTTCCTCGTCGGCACCTTGGCTCCTGCTCACGGTGGTCGGCATCTTCGCATCTCAAGATTAGAGACTATATACATATAATGTTGGGAGCTTCATGGTTATCATCGAAATTTGTTTTCCAATTAATCCATAACCTTTAAAGAACTCAACGATTGGACGTGCATCGATTTGAAGAATACGTGGCTCTTTGCTGAGTAACTTCATGAGGTTATTGCCAGAAAATCCCAAAGAATCCAACAAGTCCATATTTGGCTTAAGGGGTTTCTCGGCAAACTCAGTAGCATGGTTGGCCCTTTTTCTCCACTTATCACTATCCAGTACCTGTAATGCATGTGGTTTAACAAAATTACCTGAAATGATAAATCCATAACTTCCGCGTCATCAGCTCTCGGATGAATCGGCTTTGAAGCTCGGTAGGTCAACCTCAGCATTGTAGCTTAGCATTTCAGCCACCCCAAGTTTGATTCTGCCTCTTTCTTACTCTACCTATCGGAAGACCTAGTTCAATGTATCTTATTCGACATTCTCTGTTGACTGCAATGAACCAGCGAATGCAACAGTTCGCTACAGCTCAGCAATTTGGTATCTCGGTCTCCATCCCTTTCCACTCTCTCTTCCATGAAGAACACCATGGCTCCTCAATTGTTCATAATGGTCGGCTCTCATGGAGTGCATCTCGGCATTTCGGCATAGCTTGGCGGAATTTGCCCGGCACAAGTGGTTTACCCCAGATCTGGTTTTACTTGTTCCTCTCTCTATCTATACACTGCCAATATAAAGAGAGAAGGATCAACTGAGGATCCGTCGGCACCTTTGCGACTTCTCAATCCAGCTCGAAAAAACAAACAGGAGCTCGGCATCTCAGCAATGATTGGGTCACCACCTACTCCGTTCGGTAAAGATTCTTCACTCTGCTCAACTAACCTCCGTTCGACGGGGTTACCGATGTCTACTTGGTTGGCTCTCTAATCGGTGATTCCCTGGGGAAGAGAAGGGATTTTTTAATTATTGAAGGCTCTCAACGTCCATTATCTTTTTCAATGGGGTTGGTAGTTGGTGAGCCAAATTCCACCAGTTCATCATCGACTTCTCGCTTAGATCATGGAGTGCTCATTGCCCATTTCGATTCTCTCAACGCGCTCTTCTGGATTCTGGTTTTCTCTTTAAACACACCGTTTTCGAAGCCAAGGAGGTAACCCGAACAATGCACCCTAAAAGGAAGGCTGACCTAGAGCTCCCTATCATCTTCTCTGCTGAACTTGAGTTTTCCCAGCTCTCAACTTGGCATCAACTCGGCTCGGTACGCAGCTCAGCATCGATTCAGCTCTGTTCTCAACTTGATCTGTTTGGCGAATTATATTCGGCACAAAGGACTTATCTGCGAGATCGTACCCAGCTTGGCATTTCGGCACCCACTAATGGCATCTCAACAACTCATCCACACATCACCTCAGCACCGCAAGTTAATGAAATGCAACAGTCTTCAGAGGATACGTCTTCCGGCAATTCAAAGATTCCATTAAATGTTTCCAACGAAGTGAGAAGTCGAGCTTGAGAGGTATTGTCTGGATCTGATGTCTTTCATGCCTTGAGTAATGCTACTTTTTTCTCCACTTTATTACTAGCTCTTCAATATGCAAAACCAGTGAACTTAAACAATGCAGATCATGGTATTCAATCCACTGATCATCTCTCATCCAGCTTGAACAAATTCCGTACAAATGTGGAAGATAATGACCTATTGGAAGATGTTGAAAATCAAGCAATTGAAAGCTTGCTTCCTTATAATGAGGATGAACTTTTATCTATCATAATGGATGGTTATGACATAAGCTGGTTGCCTAATCAAGTTTCCGATTTGGAAGAGTGATATTTGGCAGTGGACGTGGCATGGAATTGGAATCTGATCCTCACGAGAGCTTGAGTAAGGCTATCTCAAAGATGAGTTTATCTGAAGGTGTTGTTGGGAATGAGACTCATTATAGTGTTGCTAATGGCTTTGGAAATGTTGCTGGAGAACATCCTTATGGAGAGCATCCTTCCAGAACCTTATTTGTTCGGAATATTAATAGTGACGTTGAGGACTCAGAGTTGAGAACTTTCTTTGAGGAGAAATTAGGTCAAATCATCGGCGATCTCTTTCGGAATCCGTAAACAAAAGACATAACTCTTTATGGAAGCATGAATTTTCTCTCAAGATCGAGATAGCAAAAAATTCTAGCCTAGTTTAGGTGCCGAGCTTATTTTTTGATTTTCAACGAAAAATTCTGACTTAACCTAAGCGTCGAGCTCTGGTCTTTAGCAAAAAGCCTAACTTGCCTAAACAGAAAATTAGAATAATCTCAGGAACTAGAAAATCTCTCATGGTTAGAATAGCCCATCAGCAAAAAATCCTAACCTAACTTAGGTGCTGAGCCCAGCTTTCAATTTTCAACGAAAAACCTTAATCTAGCCTAGGTGTCGAGCTCAGCTCTCGGTCTTCAGTAAAAATTCCTAACTTGCCTAGACAAGAGATTAGAATAATCTTATGGACTAGAAGAGCTCCTATGGTTATAATAGCCCATCAGTGAAAAATCCTACCTTAGCCTAGGTGTCGAGCCTGGCTCTCAGTCTTCAGCGAAATGCCCTAACTTGCCTAGGCAGGATATTAAAATAATCTCAAAGACTAGAAGAGCTCCCAAGATTAGAATAGCCCATCAACAAAAATCCTACCCAAGCTTAGGTGCCAAGCCCAGTTCTTAGTCTTCCGCTAAAAGCCCTAACTTGCCTAGGCAGAAGGTTAGAACAATCTCTAGGCCTAGAAAAATTTCTAATAATCCTGACTTGACCAAGCACTCAAAGCCCTGGCTCGGCCAAGTATGCTCCAAAGTCGTAGCTCGGCTAGACACCTAAAGTCCTGACTCGGCTAAGCATTCAAAATGACATAGTGGACTGATTTTCACGACAAAAGATTGAAACACATGCAGTTTCCACCTCCTAAAAAAGTATGTAGAAGCTGGGAACAATTGTGTGGGGAGGAAAAAAATCTTCCACTAACAGAATCCTACACCCATCATTACACTTGTTAGCTATCATTACACACCACCCCCATCTCATCATGGATGGGACAACACATCAAGTCATCTCTCTCTACATTTATCTCTCTCTCTATATCTATGGAGATTTTTTATAGATATAGACCCCCTCTCTCAGCAGAGGAGGGGGACCGACATGGGAACACTTAGGGTTTTTTCTTTTAAGATTGAGAGGTAATTTGGGCGTCAAAAGCTCTCCCTCTAGCCACCGGCAGGAAGTTTGTTTTGTAAGAACTCGGTGGACGGAACACATGAGAGTGGTGATCGTCTTCCTCGTCGGACATCTTCGTTCAACCAATCAAAATAAATATAATTTATGGGGCACTCATGTACATTGTCGGGGGTTTGTTATGTAAGAACCCGGTGGACGGAGCACATGAGGGCAGTGATCTACTTTCTCGTCAGACATTTTTGTTCAACCAAACTTGTAGTATTTTAGAGGTGTTAGATTGAACTGATGTCATTGTTGGATGGCTTACAGCTTTATAACATAAAAGAAATGCAATGCAGTTTCAGGAAGCATAGGAGAGAAAGTAATTGAAAAGAAGCTTATTTATACTATTATAGTAATAAGGAACTCTTGATTTGATGAATCTTTTGTGACATTTGAAGTTATCAAAAATACCCTCAAAGTAATTTGATATTTCTATTATTGGTGTTCTTTAAAACCGTTGTAAAGGTTAAAAAAATACAAACAATCGCCACAAATTCTCATCCATCTCACAATTTCTATATAATCTAAACAAGAGTGAGCTCAACCAGCTAGTTTCATTAATTGTAACTCTTCTTTATACATAACTGAATTGATACAACTTTAAAACAACCACTAACACATTATCAATTATTTTCTTATTAAAAATATCTAATTATTTAAGTAATGCATCTTCTCAAAAGTGAAGAGAAAATCTTGCAAGTAAGTACAAATTGCAAATTTGATACAAATTCGATAAAAAAAAGATACATCAAATCAAATGGGTAAGAAACCTCCTCAAAATGAGACGAAAAAAAGGCTCAAACGCATGTAGAGAAAAGTAAAGTTTTTCTATAACCCGAGTAAGACCCAACCCAAACCCGAAAAGAAAAGAAAAGAAAAGAAAGGAAAATCCTACAAATCCTGGTCGGAGTTGTCGGAGACCTCTTCGGCGATGGTCTCCAATCCGGTAGAATTGGAAGCCTTAGTGGGCGAAATGAGTGGGGCTGGCGCAACCTCAATCCACGACTTCTTCCAGCTTCCAGCTGCCTTCGCCATTGGAAAACTGATCGAACGAATTGGGATTTCTTCTCTCTGTCGATCGAAAACTGATACAGAGAACGGAGGTTGAAGACGAGAAAATTCGAGGGTTTCTTCGGGTGTAGGGAGCGCTGAAAGATGAGTGGAGAGGAGACCCTTTTGTTATTTTATACGAGTGCTTGGGGGAATGGAAAATGTGAGGGAAAAATAGGAAGTTGAGTGGAAAGAGCCATCATCATTCCAAAAGTAAAGGGCATGTGCAAAATGTGGACCGTAGATGGTGACATTTGGAAACGATTGAAAACGTGACAATGATTAGGATTAGTAGATACGCTTCTATCGTAGAATGTAAATCACCGAGCTAATGTTAAAAAATAAAATTATTGATTTAATTTTTGTATATTTAATTAAATTAATGAATCTTAATAATTGACGAGTAATCAAAATAAAACTCAAATTACTCCTCACCCAAGTAAAAGTGTAGAAATGTTTCGAGTTCGTCTATGCCCGTTACTGTGTGGGCCCGATATGGCCCGCAAGAAGCCCGAGCTTGGTCATAGTTTGCATACCTCTTGTTCGAGCTTGAGCCTATCCCGAACACGTGAATCGGCTCAGTCCGAGACCTGGGACTCGGCCCTTTTGTCCCAAATAATAATATATAATAATATTACTATATAATTAATAAGTAAACTATAAACTAATATAATAAAATATAAACTTATAAACTAATAAATTAATAAAGTATAAACTTATATAATAACCTAATAATTAATAATAAATTAATAAATTATCAAATTAATATTAAACTATAAATTTATAAACTAAGTAACTAAAAAACTAATAAAACTAAGAAACTAAAAAACTAATAAAATTATAAATTTATAATAAACTATGAATTTATAATAAGATAATCAACTAATAAATAAACTTATAATAAACTATAAAGTATAAATTTAATAATTTATAATTTTATACAACAAGTCAACAACTCAAAAAATTAAAAAATTAAAAATTAAAAATCTACAAAAATTTCGTAAAAAACCTGTAAAAAGCCTGACCCATGACCCAAGATCCGAGTACTAAACCCGAATCCTATATAATAATATTACTATATAATTAATAAGTAAACTATAAACTAATATAATAAAATATAAACTTATAAACTAATAAATTAATAAAGTATAAACTTATATAATAACCTAATAATTAATAATAAATTAATAAATTATCAAATTAATATTAAACTATAAATTTATAAACTAAGTAACTAAAAAACTAATAAAACTAAGAAACTAAAAAACTAATAAAATTATAAATTTATAATAAACTATGAATTTATAATAAGATAATCAACTAATAAATAAATTTATAATAAACTATAAAGTATAAATTTAATAATTTATAATCTTATACAACAAGTCAACAACTCAAAAAATTAAAAAATTAAAAAATTAAAAATTAAAAACCCACAAAAATTTCGTAAAACACCTGTAAAAAGCCTGACCCATAACCCAAGATCCGAGTACTAAACCCGAATCCTATTCTCCTGAGCTTGGGCCAACTCTTCTTCCATAAAAACCAGACCTGTTCAAACTTTTTGACTGAACCCAACGGGCCAAGACTAAACTTGACCCGCCCGAGCCACGGCATAGTCCGGTTGAAATTACACCTCTGCACCTGAGCTAAACTTCTTTGTTAGAGTTGAGATGTAACCATTGAAAATTTCGTTTCAAAAGTAAAGGGCATGTGCAAAATGTGGATGGAGACTTTTGGAAATGTGGGCTTTAAAATGTGACAAATGAATAATTGGTGGATACGATTCTTGTGAACCACCATGTAAAGTTGAAAATAAAATTGTTTTTTTTTTGTTTTGTTTTGATATTTCAAAATAGTAATGTACGATGCTTCAAATTTAAACAAACAAAACGTCATTTTTTGAGATTCTATATGATATCTCATTAAGAAAATCGAATT
This sequence comes from Heliamphora exappendiculata, assembly GCA_034768845.1. Lineage (NCBI taxonomy): Eukaryota > Viridiplantae > Streptophyta > Magnoliopsida > Ericales > Sarraceniaceae > Heliamphora > Heliamphora exappendiculata. Next base: position 8,213 of record JAOTRH010427045.1, on the reverse strand, counting down.
TTCAAAATAGTACCTCCCTTTTTCTATTTTTCGTAAGTAAACTTACGGACCATGGATGCATTGGATTTGACATCGCGATTTTTTATCGTCAGATGCAAGTGATCTAGACGCAAGTTTCTCTGTTTCATGAGATCATTATACTTAACGGCACTCATTTGTATTTTTGGAATTTCAACCGCATTGATTTTTTTTCTCACGCAATCATAAAAATAATTGAAATAGAAGTAAGAATTTTTGACACAACACGTTAACACGATTCAAACCTTACATAAAGTTAAAGAGTTATGACTAACTATTTTTCAACATGGAGATAAAAATAACATAACATGATAACACGTTTAATAAATAGATTAGGTTAGTGTTGAATCAAAAAATGACCCACATAACTCATTTATTTTTTTTGTGAATTTTTTTTTCATCAAAAGTTTAGAATTTTGAGTTCTTCATGCATGGATTCATGTTGTTTTTCTATTGAACTATTTAAACAAATTACAAATAGTTTAGAATTTTTTATTTATTATAATTTTTGTAATTTTATTATTAAAATATGTATTGAATTAAAAATGTGAACTTATTATTAAATAAGTTATTAAACAAGTTATTAAACATATTATAAATAGTTTAATCCGTTTATAAGCATGTAGTGTTTGCGTTAAAATAAATAACACGTTTAGTTAAATATATAGTGTTAGTGTATAGAGGTTTTTTATACGGACTTGATACGACACAATACAATACGATGTTCACCCCTAAATTAAATAGAATTAATTTCTCTTTTTAAAATATTTTTCAAAGACAAGACAAGATGGGGGTGTCAACGTGACTTAACAAAGTGAATAAAAAAATACTCACTTTTCTATTAATACTAGCAACTTGAGCACACGCAATATGTATGTAACTCGAATAAATTTAAAACAAAGTTCATATACGTATTTTGTTTTTTTTATAATTCTAAAAATGCAAAGTTCTTTTGTTAGAGGATGAATTGAAAGATTTGAATTGTGATGAGACATTAAATTTATATAAGAATAGAGGTTGTACAGTTGAACTGCTGAATACACGGTGATGGTTTCTTTTTTTATTTGTTGTATAGTTGTAAGAATAGATGCTTTCTTTTTTTACTTGTTGTATAGTTGTAAGAATAGATGCTGGAGCGATTTCAACTTGTGGTAGAATTAAAAATTTCTTTTTTTATTTGTTGTACAATTGGCCAAGTTAATTCGAAGAGAATAAAACCAATTTCTTATGTGAACGTAGAAGAAAGTATATGAAAATAGACATATAAATGAAAGTAGATTAAAGTACACCTGTAGAAGAAAGTAGACATGCATGAAAGAGAGATGAAAGTAAACATGCACAAAAAGAAGGAAGAAAAAGGATGAGAAAGAGAGAAAAAAAAAAAACATGAGATAGAACCACGTTGATTTGTATACGTTTTGGTACAAATATGAAATTCAACAGAAAGTGTAAGATCTGTGTGTACTTTGTTTTTTTGGCTTAGTTCGAAGGACTACTGTTTTTTTAGAAAAAGAGATTAAGTTTTTGAGTTTAAACAGAAGACAATGTGCAGTCATATATAATGGGCAGTGAGATAATGTGTTTGAATTAGAATAATTTTATAACTATATTCTTTAAACTATTAGTGGAATGGAGAGTTGAGATGTGAATATGTTTAGAAGTTTCAAAAAATTGTAATGGGCTTCAATTGATTTGGGGTTGGCATTATTAAGTATATATTATAGATATTATAGATAAAATGTGAATTTTTTTTCTAAGAAATGTATATTGAACTATACAGTTTGAATTAATATGAGAGTGGGTATTATTTACCCAATTTGCCAAGTGGATGAAGAATTTCAAACTCTTAAATAACTATTCTAGCACTAACTGTTATATGTGCATTTAGAATTTTTTTTTAAGCTTGTCTTTTGATTAGTTTTTTTAAAGTAGTTTTTAGGTTTTTTGACTTTTTTATGTTAAATTATAGTTTTTTGTGTCAAATCATGACTTTTTTGTGAGAGAAAAAGTGAAAAAAGCTTGGTTTTTTTTGTAGAAGCAGTGTATTAGAGATATTGGGCAAATTGGCTTTTTTTTTTGGTTTTTTAGTTAAGAATTTTAAATTTAATATATAAAAGAAAATAATGTTCTTATGTTATTATTTTTTTTTATCAATACTTGATAAACTTATTTATTAACAATATTAATTATATATAATCGTTATTTGTTATCAATGCTAATTGTATATTAGTAATATTGTCTAATTTGAATAAAGAAAATTAAAAAAACTAATTTTTTATTTAATCAACTAATTTTAAAAAACCTAACTTATAACTTTATTAAATGGCTAACTTTTAATATAGATAAGTTTTTTCGCTAAAAAGTATAAAATCTAGTTTTTAAACTAATTATCAATTAGGACCATTGTTACAGGCTGTGTTAGTGTGTTTTGTTAGAAAAAGGAGAGAGAGAGAGAGAGAGAGAGAGAGAGAGAGAGAGTATATATATATATATATATATATATAGTAGATAAATATATATATTTTTGTAATAGAAAAGATATAAAAAAAAATATCAAAAGAGTATAACAAGGAGAGAGAGAGAGAGAGAGAGAAAACTCTTTTTAAATTAAACATAGAGCACTTTAAAATATATATTGAATATTTATTGCTAATTGGTAATAGAAAGAATTAAATAAAATATTATAAAACAGTTGAGTTAAACTGCTCCAACACATATTACATTAATTATGTTTATTTCAACAAAATTGTAACAAAAATTTATTAGACACGTATTTTTATATTTTTAATTCTAAAATATATATATTTTGACATTTTCATATAAAGAAATTTAAAAAATATTAAGAGCTTATTGAATCCATTATATTCATATTTAGGACCTGATTGACAACTAGTTTAAAAAATTAATTTTTTTTTACTATTTTTAGTTAAAAAGTTCAATTGAGTTTAAAATAATTTATTTGGTAACTTAAACTTTTAAGATTACATTTTTAAAATTGCTTATTTGAATAAAAAATTAATTTTTTTAATTTTTTGTTTAAAATAAATAATTTTATCCTTTTATATATGTGATATTAACAATTATATATAATTTATAATAGTAGTAAATAGTTTATGAATAAAAAGTATTATTTATTTTAAAAGCGGTAGAATTTTAAATAAAATATATTCTGATAGCTCGTGCTGTGATTTAACTTTTTTATTTTTTTACTAAATAAATATTTTAATTTATTTTTATATTTTTAACTAAAAAAAAAAAAAAACTAAATTGACAACGGAGGCCTAAATATTATACTCTCCAATCACAAATTAGTACCAAAATCATGTATAGTTATTCCTTATTTTCCCAATAATCACACCAACTTATGTTATAACACACGAATATTTTTAAAAAAGGTAAAAAATAAGAATTTGACATTTGTTAGAATTAATAATTTTAAAAATTATATGAATTATAAATAGTAAATTGACTCATAAATAAATTAAAATAAATTCATTTATATTATCAAGTCTTAATAATATAGTAAATAGTAAAAATAAGAATTCGACCTTGGATAGACTTAATAATTTTTAAAATTATATGAATTGAAGATAGTAAATTAACTCATAAATTGATATAAATTCGTTTATAGAACACGATTTTACAATAAAACAAATTAATTTATAAATTCGTATGGATTTATTGATGTGAAATTGTTAGAATGTAATAACCATGTGAATAAAATATAAAAGATGAACCAACAACAAGAAAGGTGTAATGGGATCCTTTTTAACGGAAATATAAAGCTACAAGGAAGCCTGTAATCTGAAAAAGGCGCAAAAATTTTACAACCCAAGTAAGGACCGACCCAAATCCAGACCCGAAAGAAAAGAAAAGAAAAGAAAAGAAAAGAAAATCTACAAATCCTGGTCGGAGTTGTTAGAGACCTCTTCGGCGATGGTCTCTAGTCCGGGAGAATTGGAAGCCTTAGTGGGTGAAATGAGTAGAGCTGGCGCGACCTCAATCCACGACACCTTCGATTTTCCAGCTGGCTTCGCCATTGGAACTGATTGAACGAACGGATTTCTTCTCTGGCTTGATCGGAACTGAAATATGCAGAGAAGGGAGGTTGAAGATGTGAGAGAGAGAGCGGGGGGAGGGCTTTTTCAGGTGTTGAAAGCGGTGAAAGAGGTGAGTCGAGAGGGTGATGGCTTTATAGGAGTGTTTGGGGGGAGGGAAAATGAGGGAAAAATGGAAAGTAGAGTGGAAAGAGCCACCGCTGGAGAGTAAAGGGCAGGTGGAAATTGTGGATGGGAGATTTGGGCACGCGACCTTAAAATTGTGACACGTGAAGTGGATTAATTATTCAATTTCGAGGTGATATTGGCTTGAATAGGTGAATTTGACGTACTGATTTATTTAGTATTTTAGATTTTTTTGTTTTTAATAAATTTTTTATAATTTAATTAAATTATTATATTTTTTATATTTTTTTTATTAAGACGAGTTGAAAAAATAAATTTTTTCTATCAAAATATAAAAATATTTAAAATAAATAAAAATAAGTCAATAAACAAATAAGTAGCATTTGTCTGTCTCCTTTGACAACTAGGCTATAAGATAGTTTTTTTTTTCTTTTAAAATAGTTTTAAATTAAGGTTATGTTTGTTTGAACGTAAATAATTTTTTGATAAAATATTTTACTTATTTTTCTATATTTGGTTTAATAAAATCAAAGTAAAATATTTTATTTCGGGCTCAATTGACAACCAGCTTAAAAGCTATATATTTTTTGTATTTTTGTATTTTTAGCCATAAAACTAAATTGGATTTAAAATAGTTATTTAGTAACTTAACTTTTAAGCTAACTTTTTTTAAGTTGGTTGCATGGGTAATAAGCTAGCTTTTTTATTTTTTATTCAAAATGGACAATATATTTGATATCAATAATTATTTATAATTGGTAGTGGTAGTAAATAAGTTATGAATAAAGGGTATTATTGTATTTTAAAAGTGGTGAGAATTTGAATAAAATATTCCTGAAATTTGTGTTTTGATTTAACATTTTGGCTTTTTAACTTTTTGCTTTTTTATTAAACGAGTAATCTTAGTTTTTTTTTGCATTTTTAGCTAAAAAATTTAAAAAAACTAAGTTTTCGATCAGGTCCTTTATTAAAACCAAATTTGATTTAGAAAAAAAAGTATAAGTCATTTTACGGTGGTGGTGTTAGTGGCGGCGATGGAGGTAGTGGCGACAAGAACAAGGGTTGATGGATCAAGGGTCGGGGTTGGGTTCTAGGGGACATGGCCAATGGTCCGGGGGATTAGGGCCCTAAGGGTTTGCCAATCTAGAGCCCTGGGTTCAAAGTCTGGGGTTTTAGGCCTTCGGGGTCTTGGGGTCTGAGATCCTGAGGTTCTGAGATTCTGGGAACTCAGGAATCCAAGTTCTTGGGGGTTTGGGGTTTAGGGTTTGGGATTTTAGAGGTTTCAAGGGTCCTAGTGTTCCGAAGTCTAGGGGTTGAGGTCCCGAGTCCTAAGATCTGGGGCTAAGGGGTCCCGGAGTCTAGGGTCCCGAGTTTTGGGATCTTGAGGTCTAGGGTCCCAAAGGTCTAGGTTTTTGGGGTCTCAAAGGTCCTGGGTTTCGGATCCCAAGATCCTAGAGGTTCTGGGTTTAAAATCCTAAGGGTCCTAATATCCAGGAGTCCTGGGCTTCAGGGTCCCTGGGGTCCAATGTTTTTGGGGTTTGAGGTTCTAGAGGTTTGGGGATCCCAGGTGTTCGGGATAATATGGAATCCTGGGGCAGAAGATAGGAGTACTAAGAGTCCAAGGTCCGAAGGTCACTGTCACCACCGCTGCGATTGCCAACAATTCTAGCACTGCAACATCCACTAACACCATTATTTTCAAAATTGCAACCAAAGATATAAAAAATATTTTTTAAAAAATAATTTTAAAAAATATTTTTCATTGAAAATATTTTTCTAATAAAAATATTTTTTGTCAAAACACATGGAGCTTACAGGAAAATTTTGGTTTAAATCCCATTTAGATATCTTATATTTCAATAAGTTCTAAATATTATATTTCAATAAGTCCTTTATATTATTTTTATACCAAAATTATCCCAAGTCTTCTACAACAGTTTCACTTGCAAATTACATAGTCATCGCCACCACCACCAGATCGCAACAGCGTTGATCTTGTCGGCATCACTTTCGCTATTGTCGCTTCTGCCGATGTGGATCTCGATAGCGTTTCTGCCGGCGTGAACTTGACGGAGAAGAAGAAAAGAAATGAGACATCCATATAACAAATTAGCTTGGTTGATGTGACATGTATTCCATAGCACATTCAAGGATTATCCTATCTTCACACTTAATCAATGGTTATGATTTATTTATTAATTTCTCTTTTAAGAACTTTTTCACTCTACAGACCAGACACCCAGTGCAACGACTTTATACCATCATTGCTTAGAAAGCGAATCTTGTACCTATCGAAAACGTACTTTATGAATGCTTTTTATATATTTTTTTCTTTTTTTCTTTTTTTCTTAGATAAACATATTTAATATACATTTAGGTAGTTATTTTTTAATTTTTTTATCTATTTAATAAAAATAAATTAATATTATTTTATTTGTTATATTATTAAATAGATAAACATGTTTCATATAGTGTTTTTGAAATATTTTTTATTTGCACCTAAACAACCGTATTTCTCCCCGCTTAATATATTTATGCCCTAGTTAAGAGTCTTTTTTATAACTTTTTTAGTTAACATGTTAAAAAATTAATTTCTTCTATTTGGTAAAAAAAATTTAAAATAATAAATTATTAATAAAAATAACATATTAAGAATTTTAAAATGCTTTTAGCCACATGTAATATCTAGTTTTTTATATGTAACTAAAATGGCTCATTTATGCAAAAATGAGACATTTGTTTCAAAAGAAAAAATAAGATATTTTTATAAAAAATAAAATATTTCATAACAAATGTTTCATTTAGATTGTGTTATAAAAATACAAAAAAATCAAAAAAATAAGACATTTTACAACAAATATCTAATTTTAATTGTGTTGTGAAAATATAAAAAAATAAAAATAATAAAATATTTCATAACAAATAAAACCATTTCGTAGCAAATGTCTAATTTCCAAATGAGAACTCCCCATTTTTAAAACAAATGTTTTATTTTTAAAAAATCGATCAAATTCATTTAACTCAGAAATCTATGGCCATAACCCTTATTTCTAGATCTATAAGCTAATGGATTCCTCTGAAGCCATTAACAAACAGAACCATCATCACCACCAAACACAGAAACACACTCACAAACAGAGAGAAAACCTTCACGCTGATTCCCAACAGTTTGCTTTATGACGAGAAATTATTCGATGGGTAGGGAAGAAAGGATGAGGCTCATATCTCTAAAACCCGCCACCACCACCAACACCCTGGCGGCGCTACAAGTAGAGGAGAGAGCCCCGCGGCGGCGGAGTTGGCGTCAGCGTCGATGATTCTTCTAAGGGGCTCGGCGTTGTGCATAGCAGCAGCGTTGTGCACGGAAGAGGAGCTTCCTTCTTGATCTCGATTAGTATGTCGTCGGCGATCAGTACGTTGCTATGCACGGCGGAGGAGCTTCCCCCTTGATCTGGATTAGGCGAAGGCGGAGCTCGACGAGGGGATCCGACGACGATGACGATCAACAGCGGAGGAGGGCATCAATTATGTGGCGGGAATCGGCAGCATCAACGGTGATGTTACGGCAACGAGATGGATGATGTCCTCTCTCATATCTAGTCCGTAGTGGTGATGTGTGGGAAAGACGTGGTGTTGAGGATGAATGGGGAGAAGTGGTGTTAGAGGAGTATACCCCGTTTGGGTGAATTTTGTTTATTTATTTATTAGTTTATTTTATTATTAGTAAATAAGTTAAATTTTATTTAAGCTAATTTTTTTGGGTAGTATTTGACTTATTTACTTATAAGTCAGCTATCCAAACGAACTTATTTACTTATTTACTTATTTTTTTATTTTTAGCTTATTTGATTACTCAAACAACGTGACTTATTTTTTAATTTGTAAACAAATAAGTAAATAAGCAAGGTTACCTAAATAGGACCTATATTTGTCCAAATAATCAATATATTTTAAAAAATAAGACTTTATAGATTATTTAAAAAGTAGTTTGGACTAAAAATAAAACAAATC
>JAOTRH010426825.1:0-34336 GCA_034768845.1 Heliamphora exappendiculata | reverse complement strand
GGTTGTACTTTCTCTCTCTGATCAATGCATAGCAATTAATAGTCTGATGGTGACTTATCAGTGCCATCATTAGATCTTTCTGCAAGTGCCTTTTGTCATGTCAAGCTGTCCATCAATACTCAGACTCAAGGAGTGGTTCAACTGTTATTGTCCTCTTATCATGAGTTCTCGATAAGCGTATCACAGGCACAGATACCCATATAATCGGCCCCAAGAAGCTTTCGAGGTCTTTTAACACCTGTTGCTTGGCCACATCTTTTGGAGCTTGACATGCTCAGCCCGAGCATGTCCTGCTCGGGTGTATGTCCTACTCAGATCTAGCACGTCTTGCTCTGGTGACGCCGTATTATGCTTTACGTGGGATCTGTACATGATCAATATTCGATCCTCCTCAATTGCCTCAATCACCTTGCTGATGCTCGGGATCCCGGGCTGCTGGAAGGTGATGAGTCGTTGTCTTATTATGGCACGTTGATACCTAGCCGGGTTAGGACTTTAAGTGCCAAGCCGAGCCAGTGCTTCTGGTGCCTAGCTCGGGCTAGGGCTTCTGGTGCCTAGCTCGGGCTAGGGCTTCTGGTGTCTAGCTCCAGCTAGGGCTTCTGGTGCCTAGCTCAGGCTAGGGCTTCTGTTGTCTAGCTCGAGCTAGGGCTTCTGGTGCCTAGCTCGGGCTAGGGCTTTTGCTGCCTAGCTCGAGGGCTTTTGGTGCTTAGCTCGGGTTAGGGCTTTTGGTGCCTAGCTCGGGCTAGGGCTTCTGTTGTTTAGCTCGAGCTAGGGCTTCTGGTGCCTAGCTCGGGCTAGGGCTTCTAGTGCCTAGCTCGGACTAGGGATTCTGCTGCCTAGCTCGAGGGCTTTTGGTGCCTAGCTCGAGCTAGGGCTTCTATTGCCTAGCTCGGGTTAAGGCTTTCTGATGCTTAGTAGCGATTTTTTCAAATCGACTAAGACTTTTTTGGTGCTTAGCTCTAGCTAGGGCATCTGGAGCCTAGCTCGGGTTAGGGCTTTTGTTGCCTAGCTTTGGCTAGGGCTTCTAGAGCCTAGCTCGGGCTAGGGCTTTTGGTGCCTAGTAGCGATTTTTTCAAATCGACTAGGACTTTTAATGCCTCAGCCGAGCTAGGACTTTCGTGCCTAATAGCGATTTTTTTTTCAAATCGATTAGGATTTTTGTTGCCTCAGCCATGCTAGGACTTTCATGCCTAGTAGCGATTTTTTCAAACCGACTAGAACTTTTGTTGCCTCAGCCATGCTAGGATTTTCGTGCCTAGTAGCGATTTTTTCAAACCGACTAGGACTTTTTATGCCTCGGCCAAGCTAGGACTTGTTATGGTATAATCTGGATCGTACTCTAAGATTCCCAAAAAAGATCCTACATTAATATCCCAAAAAGAAGTTTTCACAATTCCCGCTTTAATGATAAGATTTCCTTAGGTTTTGGGCATTCTAAGGTCTTGGGACTGACTTCCCTTCCATATCAGCATCGGTGAAGGTCACATTTTCGGCTGAGTACTCGCTGCTCGGCCCTTTCGTCTTGCTCGGATCCTTTCGTCTTGCTCGGGTCCTTTCCTCTTGCTTGGGTCCTTTTGTCTGAGCTGGGGTCGTTTCCTCTTGCTCGGGTCCTTCTATCCGAGCTAGATTTGCATCGCCCCTTTTTTGTAGCTGCTTCCCAACTACTAGTTCTTATCTTGTTTGCTGCCTCGCTCAAGTCGAGCATGTCCTGCTTAGGTCGCGGCCTACTGCTCCACCCTGGTCTTTTCTTTGTCGATGAACCGCTCGAGGTGTCCATCTTTTACCTGATTTTTGAGGAACTTCCTAAATTGTTTGCAATTCTCCGTCATGTGTCCATGATCCTTGTGATAGGAGCAACGCATTTTATCATTCCTTTTGGTTGGGTCCCCGAGCATCTTTGGGGGCCAGACAAACCATGGCTTGTCCTTGATCTGGGGAAGGAGTTTGTAGATAGGTTCCTTGAACACTGTGTTGGCCACTTCATAGCTGGTCTCTAGCTCTTGCCGTTCTCCTTCCCTCCTAGGGTTCTTCCTAACCTTGCTTTCCTTCCTATCAGCTCGGGTCTCGTTTTGGGCTGCCTGTGCAGGCACCTTATTGGCTGCTTCTCTCATATTCATCTCCACCTTTGCATACTGCTCAATCCTCAGCATTAGCTTGGCTATGCCTTGGGTTGGCCTCTTGGTCAGGGAGTGCCTTAGTTTGTGGGTTTTGTCCAACCCGATCTTGAACGACGCTACAGCGAGTTGCTCGTTGTAGTCGTCAATATCGTTGAATGTCTCCCAATAGCGCCGAACATATGACCTTAGTCTCTCGCTCTCTGCCTTCTTAAGATTGGGCAGGGAGTCAACTTCCCTTGGTTTCCTACTATTGGTTATGAACCTTGTTGTAAACAGCTCGACCAGCTGTTTTCAACTCCCAACCGACCCAGCCGGCAACTTGTCAAACCACCACAAAGCTACATCGCCCAAGCTAGAGGAAAATATCCTGCACATGAAGGCATCATTCCCATTCCAAAGGGCCATCATCTATTTGAAATGTTTTATGTGACCCATAGGGTCTGTCTTTCCATCGTGGAGGTTGAATTGTAGCGATTAAAACTTCCTGGGCGGGTCTGCCCCGCCCACTTCCTTTGTGAAGGGGGAAGCCGATATTTGCTCCAGCGCCCTCCATGCAACATCCTTAGCTGATCTTGCTGAGGGTGGCTGCAACCTCCCTTCGAGCTGAAGGTGGAGCCACTGCTTCAGGTCATCCTTCTCGTCATTGCGCCCGAGCTCCTGCGCAGCCTGGCGTTCCACTGCTCTTAGGTGTACCATTGGTGCGTGAGTGTTACTTGAGGCTTGTGTTTGGTCTTGCCTCCTCTTTGAGCCTGAGACACATCTCCTGTCTGGGGCCACATCTCACTGCTCAAGCGGAGGCTCCCTCCTTCCACTGCGACTAGCCTGAGGCCGTTCAAGGCCTCTCCCTGGGTCTCTGTTGGACCGCTAGTGGTCTGACTGAACTCCTGGTGAGCGTCGCCAGCTCATGCGCACCCTCACCTCATGTTGCTCTTGCTGGAGCTTGACCAGCTGCTGGTCTCTCTTGTTCAGTTCGTCCTGGTACTCCTCTACCAGTTGCTCCATCGAGTAGCGTGGGGAATAGTCCCCTTCAGATGGTGTGGTTTCATGTGAGCTACCAGCATGGGTTTGCTCCCTTCTTTGGTTGATCCTGGACCCACTAATGTGGACTTCGGAGTGTACAAGATGCCTTCTTCGATGGTGAGTTGCATGTGATGCCCCCGCGCGTGGTGCGCGTGGCTCTCTCAGCTCTTCACGGTCGTGGTTTCCTTGACTAGCCAGGGAGGTGCTCTAGTGATTTCCCACATACGGAGCCAAATTGTAGAGAATAAGGATTAGGATCTACTAGTCACGTCCAAGCTGGCTAAACAGTCATGGGCTGATTTCACATGTGCCTGCACAAGAAATGGGTGAGATGCCCGCCGGTGGCTTTATACTGGTGGACCCTCCGACTATCAAGTCAGGCAAGGGGTTTAGAGAGAGAGAGAGAGAGAGAGAGAGAACTTCTGAAAATATTTTGGCAGGGTTTTCACCAGTAGAAGAGAGCATACCTGTATCCTTAAATTGGCTGGTTATTTATAGAAAGAAATATACTTGACCCGTTTGTGGAGTCCAACCCGACCCGAGCAGGTCAAATTGTACTTTCTCTCTCTAATCAATGTATAGCAATTAATAGTCCGATGGTGACTTATCAGTGCCATCATTAGATCTCTCTGCAAGATCTTTTTGCAAGTACTTTTTTGTCATGTCAAGTTGTCCATCAATACTCAGACTCAAGGAGTGGTTCAACTGCTACTGTCCTCTTATCATGAGTTCTCGATAAGTGTATCACGGGCACATATACCCATATAATCAGCCCCAAGCTCAGCTTTCGAGGTCTTTCAACACCTGTTGCTCGGCCACATCTTTTGGAGCTCGACATGCTCAGGCCGAGCATGTCTTGTTCATGTCGAGCATGCTGCTCAAGTCGAGCATGTCCTGCTCGGGTGTATGTCCTGCTCAGGCCTACCACGTCCTGCTCTGGAAATCATAATAACATATTTTTTTCAGTTTTCGCTACAACAAACACCCACTAAACACCGTCCGATCAGCGTAAAATATGAAATTAAGTTGGGCTTATTTTGTCACCAAACAAAGTTATTTCCCTTTATAATCTCCGTAACGTTTCATTTATGATGTTTTTGAGTTTAGGAACATAATGAAATTGAAAGGGTTGATTCTGAATCGATTGGTCAAACTGAAAAGTGGACCCTCAATTTTTTTTAATCTAATCCAGTCTCTCTCCCACTCCGTCGATCCAAACAAGTCCAAAACATTTCTTCAATTTTGAAATGTGAACTATGGATATTGGACTTTCATTGATCTGCAGTTTGGAGGAGTTTATATTGATAGAATTTGACAAAGTGGTATGTTGTAAAGAAATGCCACATGTGGGCGTCTGATCCAATCCTTCACTACTCTCTTCGCTTTTCATCTTCCTCATCAATGCACAAATTACATTCTCTTCATTTTCACTATATTATTCTTGTGTTTTCCATTTGCATTTATTCTGTTCTCATTGAATATATTATATATTATTGTAATGAAAGAGAAATTATAGCTCCTTTATCCTTTCTTCTTTTTCTTTTCTTTATTCATTTTGGTAATCTATTCTATAAATTATTAATTAAAAAATTCAAAGTGATTGAACCCATGCATAATATTATAATAACACAGGTCAAAAAAACCTAGTTTAAGATAAAGGCTGTGTTCATTGGCAACTTGGCTTTAGCAATATAAAAGGTTGAGAGTTCAAACCTTACTTACTAAGTGCAAGGTGTGAGGAGTGAGTGCATGAGTATTTACCGAAAAAAAAAAAAAAAAACTTGGCTTTAGCAATGATCTTTCGACAAAAGGAACCTCCACACCATTGAACTCTCCATCTCTTGCAAACAGCCGCACTTTTGAGATAGAGAATATTTGTCTTTCTATTTTCCAAATAATACATGTAACAAGCAATATTTGTCTTACTATTGACTATTTGTGGTTCGTCCCTTTTCCTAGATCTCGCATACGCAGAAATTTCGTGTACAAGACTGTCATTTTTTTTTGCATGTAACAAGAAATAGAATATAATGTCGAATTGAATATTTAAGCAGTTGATTGAAGTTGAACTCACGCACCTTTATTACGTCTCAATTGAAACAATATGCTCCAGATCCGATAACATTAGAGTATGATCCCCCAGGGGCAATATTCTTGCTCCGTTCTCATTTGCAATGCTAAGATGTTTACAAGGATCTACCATGATGGTTGTTTGAGTGGACCTGTAGGGAATGGTATGGACACGATCAAATCCGATTAATTGCTTTTCTGGAGCACCTTCAAAAAATTTTGGCACTCTAGAAAACAACATCACGACATGGCTTCCTTCCATGTTGCCCTTATTCATCACGGAGACCTGTACGTTAAAAATCAACGAATCACAATACTCCACTTCATCAATGTGAATATAGTTGAGCTCATCTCCTCTTTGTTGTGACATGTTTTTCCTGGATTCAGCCTTAATAGATCCCAATAAATTCAATTTGTTTGGCGTTGACAAGAGCTTGTAAGTGAAATCGGTATAGCTTAGGCCGTGTCCAAATCCATATATGCTGTCCCCAGTGTAAAATCGATAAGTTCTTCCAGGATAACCTCGAGAAGGATCAGCCCGCATGTTCATGTCGCTCATTGGTACGCTGGTGAACGACTCGGGATACCAGGTCATGGGTAGTCTTCCACCTGTTTTATTCCATAAATATCATCAATTTCTGTCTTTGAAGTTGACACTAAGATCTTTAATACAACATATAACAGAACCACTGCATTTTGTTTTAGAAATAGTCAGAAAACTAAAGTTACTTGTCATATTAATATTAATAAATTAAGTCATTTGCAGGTCATGCTAGGTTCCAAGAATCTCTGACTTCCTACTGGTTATGCCTATGCTTGTGAATTCATACCATTCCGGCAAATGTTTTTTGCCAGTCTTACGAGAAACAAAGTTAGATGATTTCTTTTCATGCAGCTTCGTCGTTCCCTCTTGTTAACAAATTCAAAAATTTCTATACACCAACCTGGATTGTAGTCTCCAAAGATAACCTCTGCAAGTGCATTTCCACCAGCCTCTCCAGGGTAACCAATCCAAAGAATACTTGCAATTCGTGGGTCTCCCTCAGCAAATGACACATCGAGTGGTCCACCACCGGTAAGAACTAAGATCAATGGTTTTTCAATCACCGCAGCAATGGTAGTAACAAGAGCCCTTTGATAACCTGGCAAGAGAAGACTGTACCGGTCATGGTCTTCATTTTCTTGGGATAAATCCAGCCCAGCTACTACGATGACAAAGTCAGCTTCACCAGCAATAGAAATAGCATCAATAAACCCAGTATTTGAATTGCAAGGTACACCATCAAGGCAGCCAGTTGAATATGTTGTTTTCTTTGCATATGCCTGAAATGCATCAAGAAGGCTCTTTGGGCTGCATGGAACTCCTACAAAACAGAAAACCCTCAAACCATATCAGGACAGATTCAAACTAGTTCTTTGATTATTAGGCACAAAGATGAACCTAAAACAAGAAAGAAAGTAAGAAGTTAACCGTAATGAAATATTTTATCCAGATCTAACTACAACGCAGGAAGCAAAATGTTTAAGTTTGTGGGGAATGGGTTCATCTGAAGAAGCATATGTTACCATTATCGAAAGAACGTTCAGAATTTCACTAATACTTCAATATATTTGTCCATGATGCGATTAGTATTTTGTAACCATTATGCACGTGAAAGATTGGATCATCAGCTTTCGATCATAGATGAATTAATTTGAGACTTCCAAATGCTCAACAAGATAGTATGTAAACAAAGATATTCAGATAATAAGCCCATAAAGTGCAGATTATATATGCAAAATAATTAAACCTGTGTAGCCGCCACCCAATTCGGTTTTGTTTGCCATTGGCCCAATAATAGCCAAGGAAGAAATGAAATTCTTGTTTAATGGCAGAAACTTCTTCTCATTCTTTAGAAGCACAATGCCCTGCCTTGTTGCTTCAAGAGCCAATGTCTTGTGCTCTGAAGTGCAAACATCTTGAGGTCCTAACTTCCCAAACTGCCGCAATATAGGGTCTCCATCAAAAATCCCCAGACGGATTTGAACTGAAAACAAATTGAGAAGAGCTCTGTCTATGTCGTTCTCATGCACCTTCCCCTGTTCTATTGCAGATTGTGCGTGCCGAAGTAGATATGTTCCACAGTTAATATCCATTCCTACCACAAGAAGAAGAAGAAGAAAAAACTATCAACTCTAGATTCCTGGGAAACTATTACAGGTACCACTTGAAAATGATGAAAAGTTAAATGTCTAAAAAAGAGAGTAAAAGGAAAAGGAAAAGAAAGAAAAAAGAAAAGAAAAGAAACCTGCTTTCAGAGCCACAGCTACTGCGTCTTCAGGAGTTTTGGTGTAATTCTGATATTCAAATATGGTGGCCACAGCATCACAGTCAGAGGTGACATATCTGTATTTGTGCCATTGAGAGGTTCACGTATGAGTCTAATGATCAGTCCCATTGAAAATACTGGTTTAGCTATTTTTTTATTATAAAATAACAAGGTTTCGCAACACATCACCCTTTGAACCCCCAGTCATCTCGGGCTTTTTGGAAGAGATCTTCTCGTGCGCATGCTGGTATTCCATTGACAGCATTGTATGAACACATTAAGCAGCTGGCTTTACCTTGCTGAATACAGCTCCTAAATGGTGGTTGATATGTGTCCTCCAAATCTTGCTTTGAAACCTGAATATGAAGATAAATAAGCTTCAAATACCACTACACAATTGAACATGATTTAGACATCCAAGCAATTGATGTTAAGCCATAATGACTTATAGACTGCAGAAATATCATATAATCATCCTTTTGGCTTTTAAGCATCAGCTCATACCAAGTTAGACATGTCAAAGTGCTCCCGGTGGCTCCCCACAACTTGGGCACCTCGAGACCTTGCTTTGGGACTGTAGGGATTTTACGGACTATTACTCACACTGAAAACACTAACAACCAAATACAAATAACACAAAAATTTAAGTGGTTCAAAACAAACTTGTCCAGGCTCATGAAGCACAAACACTTTCAACTATTTCTGAGAAGGATTTACTACATAGAAGATGTGGATCAGTAGATATCACTATCTTTGCACACTCTGTTACACTTTTCTAATACTCTGTAATTTCTACACATTCCCAACTGAGTATCCATCTGTATTTATAGGGGGAGAGAGGTAGAAGAAACAAAAATGAGATCTCACAAATCCCATGAGGTGCGCTGAGAGAGGAGTCGTCCAGATTTCCTTCAGTGCCGAAACTATTCTTCGCGCAAGGAGAAAAATTGGTCATGGGACTAGCCTTTCTGTCTCCACATTAATAATAATCTTTCACTTGGAGATGAAGACACTTCATCAGTACTAAGTGAACAGTGCTCATATTCGTCTTCAGCCTAGAAGACCAGCTGAAGCTGATTATAGCTTCAATTTTGCTGTAGTCAATGTCTTGGTTAACACTTCAACTGGATTCTTGCTGCCCTGGATTAGTGTTAACACCCCATCCTCCAAAAGTGATCTGACAAAGTGATAACCAAGTTTGATGTGCTTGATTCTCGGATGAAATATTAAATCTTCACCAAATGTACAGCATTATAGCTATACGGTGGTTGAACCGTAAATTGAATTTGTAGATGGGATGGATCTAATCCAAACGAACCCGTCCACGGATAGTGAGACTTGCGAAAGGTAGCAAACGTGAGCTGGCCGGCAGCGATTCGCTGGAACCCACTCTGATGGTAAAATTAGGAATTTAGGACTGCTTTTGTAGAAAAAAATGCAGAGAAAGCAATTTGATAGAGTTTTGGCATAACATATCAGATTGTGCATTCCTTTGGCTTGGGTGCTTCACTCCTTTTACAAGGGTGAAGACTGTACCTTCTGCTTTGGCTTCATGATGGGCCAGTCTTATCATAGGCTGTCCCTGCAAAACGGTTATGTTAGACCTGCCTTGCAAGCGGCTGTGTCAGGCACAGGCGGCCTAGACTAAACCTGTACAAGTTCGGTCAAATCGCAATAAATGTCTCCGCCTCGGTCGGGCTTCCTTCAACAACCACGGGATCTCAGCTAGATCACACTTGATGCCACATGCGATCTCAATGACATTGCATTAAATGTTGTACGGTTTCGATCCCATCACATTTAATGTTGTACGGTTCTGGTCACATCGTAATATGTGACCTGCATAACCAAACCCCTTTCACTTTCGCTCGAAGTTCGGTCACCCCGTCTGTACTGGTCATAGGTTTTGGCGAGGGCTCTTTATTTGGTCCTATGGGTCGTTGCCCATGCCTTCATCGTTTGTGGGCTACATTTATGGGCCCTAACCTTGGGTCCCATCCGATTTTAAGTGGGTCGGGCCGTATTTGGGTTCACCCCCCTTCACTAACTATCACTGTGCAAAAGATTTTTCACCTTCTTGAAATCTAATTATGCCAACAAACCATGTAACTAAATCATCTATTTGCTAGTTTTTGGCACATCTACGTACTCTGCCTCTGTAGTGATAATGCAACAATCTTTTATATATGTGAAACCCAATTAGCTGTTATAATACCTACTGTAAAGACGTAATCAGTAGTGGTTCTTCTGTGATCTACATAGCCAGAAAAATCCGCAGCTACATAGTCTTGTAGTCTCAACTTGCCTTTTCCAAAGCATAAGCTTCTATTAACAATACCCCGTATAGATCTCAATATCCACTTCACTATTTTACATTGTATCTTTTATGGATTAGACATGAACTTGTTAATAGCTCCCACTGTACGTCTAACGTCTAATCTCGTGCCAACCACGGAAAACATCAAACTTCCAATAATTGGAGCATATGGAACCTTAGACATGAAGGTTTTATCTTTTTTTTTGTTTCAAGAGACTGGTCTTTAAAAGAACGAAAATGACTGCCTAATGGTATGCTAATTGCTTTAGTAGGTTCATGTCTAATCTAGGAAAGACAATGGCTCTCACAAGTGCAACGGTGACCACTATTGCTACTACAAGAGGTCCAAGTCCAGTTATATTATTCTACTATTTTATGTTAATGACATGTTACTGGAAGGACAAGATATGGAAGAGATTATAAGGTTGAATAAGTAACTATTGAGTGAGTTTAACGTAAAAGACTTGGGTTTACCAAAGCAAATTCTTGGAAAGATATCATCAGAGACAAGCAAATGGAAACTATGCAGTTGCCTTAGGTGGAGTACCTCAACTATGTTTTACAGAGATTCAATATGGGAACTGTTAAGGCAGTTAGCATACTATTAGCTAGTCATTTTCGTCTATCCAAGAATTAGTAACCCGAAACAAAAGAAGAGAAAAACTTCATGTCTAAGGTTTCATATTCTTCAGCTATTAGAAGTTTGATGCATGTCATGATTTTCCCGAGACCAAATATTGGCTATGCAGTGAGAGCTGTTAGCAGGTTCATGTCTAATTTAGGAAAAACACATTGGAAATAAGTATAGTGAATAATGAGATTTATACAGGATAATGTTAATACATTTTTATACTTTATAAAAGGCAAGTTGAGATTACAAGGCTTCGTAGATTTAGATTTTGCCGGCAACGTAGATCACAAAAGAAGCACTACTAGTTACGTCGTTATAGTAGGTCTTACGAGAATTCATTGGATTTCACAGATACAATAGGTTGTTGCGTTACCACTACAGAGGCAGAGTTCGTAGATGTGACAAAGAGTAACAAATAGATTATTTGGTTACAAGTTTTGTTATCAAATTTGAGTTTCAAGCAAGTGAAAAATATTTTGCAAAGTGCCAATCAGAGTGCTATACATTTAGTCAAGATTTATTATTTCCTTTGAAAACCAAGCAAAACAAACTTTGTTATCACTTGTCAGATTTCTTTTGGCTGATGAAGTGTTAACACTTTAAAAGATTTAGAACAACAAGAATCCAGTTAACATGTTAAATAAGACAGTGACTACAGAAAAAGTTGAGTTATGCTAAGCTTGAGTGGGTCTGCTAGGCTGAAGACAAAATATGAGCAAATCACTGTTCACTTAGCACTAATGAAGTGTTTTCGTCTCAAAGTAGGAGATTGTTATTAACGTGGAGACAAAAAAGGCGAGCGGCATGACCAATTTTTCTCCTTGAGTGAAGAATGGTTTCAACACCGAAAGAAATCTCGACGCCTCCTTTAGAATGTCTCGTGGGATTGTGAGATCTTCTTTTGGTTTTTTTCCTTCTCTCCCCCTATAAATACAAATGGACACTCAGTTGCGTATGCGAAGAACTACAGAGTATTAGAGAAGTGTACAGAGCGTGCAGAGAGAGTGGAGTGGTATCTACTGATCCACATTTTCGAAGTTATAAATTTTTCTGTAATTTGTGAGTGTTTATCAACGTGGTCAATTTGTGCAACTGTGAACCTCGGCCTCGCCTTGGAACAACTTGGGCACCCCGGCCCCTGGCCTTGGCACAACTTTGGCACCCCAGGGCCTCACTTTGGCACAACTTGGGTTTCCCAATCATGTAGAAACCCAGTAATCTCATAGTGATCCCAATCGCCATTTTGTTGTTAATTACTTGGAATGCAATCGTGCTAGCTATGAATCTGTCATAATGGATATTTACCTACATATCACAATCAAACAACAGTTCAAAAAATGACAAAGAAACATAGAATCAAAAGCGAGAACTTACCACAGCATTGAAGTTATACCTGGTGAAATTCCCCCAATTCTCCAAATCGTAAGCAGTGAAATGCTTACAACAAGCAGACAACATCAGCTCATCCCTCCCACCGTCACCTATCATCACTCTCTTCTCACCAAACCCATACCCATTTCCGCCGCCAACCCTCCAATTCCCGCCCTGAAATCCTTTCACAAACTCAACGGCGTACGCCGCCGCCACAACCGGGTCTTCCCCGGGCGTCTCTTGGCCTCTCCCCCACCTGGGGTCCCTAAAAATATTAATATTGGGCGCCCAAAACGTCAACCCAGCTTGTCCAACGTTGTACATCGCTCGACCCTCGACGGCAATTGCCGAAGCAATCAAGTGCCAAAGACTCCTATTGAAAGAGGCGGCGGTGAGGAGAACTTGAGGGAAGGCGGTGGCGGATTGGATCGAACCGTTAAAGGTGACTCCGGGGCCATTGGAGGCGATTCCGTGGAGGGACTCTGACCACCACTCGTAGGCAGGGATGCCGAGTCTTGGGACGGATGTGGCGTTGTCGATTAGCTGTTGGATCTTCTCCGGGAGGGTGAGGTGGGAGATCAGAGATTGGGCTCTGGCGGCGACGGGAAGAGTGGTGTTGCAGAAGGGGTAGGAGTGGTGGTCCGGCGGCTTACATGGGAATTCGGTATGTGGGTGCGACGTGATTGATTGAGAAGTGGATGCGGCGAATCGGAAGAGGCTTATGGTGTTGAGGAAGAAGAGGAATCGCGATTTCCAGTGCGGAGACATTGGAAGGCTCTGCTTAAGATGCCTTCTGTCGGAATGTGAGCCGGAGTGGTGATTTAAAGAATAATTCTGGTTCTCCAATGGAATTTCAGACACTTCTAAAAAAAAAAAATCTTATAATTTCTAAAATTATGCTATGATATTTATTTTTCTAAGAGTATCGAGCAGGATGGGAATGCCGTGCTTAAAAGCAGAATATCTTCATAAATTTATTTTTACGATTGATTTGTTTATTATGTAAAATTTACTGAATTTATTATTTATATAAAAGTTTAAATTGATTTAATATACGTAGTTAAGTGATCGCATAATATTAATTTATAAATAAATAAATAAAAATTATAATTTAAAAAAAAAAATTATTAAATAAATTTTATTTAATTATTTAGGTACGAGTATAATTAATATAAATTTTTATATGAACAACAAATTTGATTAGCTCTACCTAATTTGGAATTGATGCTCATGTTACTGATAAATAGCAACATTGAATAAATTTTTATATTGAATGTTGAAATAGCAACATTCAATAACCATGGAAAACACCAACATTCAATAATTGATGTTGAAATAGCATATATTTTGTAATTGGAAAATTTATCATTTTAGACCACAGAATTTTTCCCACTATTAAGCAAAATAATTCTGTTAAATTTTAGTTAAAAAACGTAGGCAAAATTAGTTTTCTTAACATGAATAAGTTATTGCTTGAATGTTTGGGGTGTTTGGTAAAATTACTATTGCTATTTTTTAATTTTATATTATTAACTTTAATTATAAATTATAAATCTTTTTTAAAAATGCACAATTTTTATTATAACTTATAACAAATTTTTTATATTTTAATTATAAATTATAATTTTTATTAAATATTTATAATTTTTACTATAAATTATAATAAATAAATTACTAATTTTAACAATACCAAACCCATCCAACGTTAAATCCTTAGTCTTGTTGCAGTGCAAATGATGACATGAAATAATCTAAAGAATTGTGGTAGGATAAAGGCAATTCAGAACTTTCAAAATGTATATTAAAATGGGAAATTCTGAATTGCATTGATTGTGAATATTTTATTAACAAAATTAAAGGCGCAAATCAAGTAATAAAATATTAGGATATTGGATTGATTGTGAATATTGAAAATTTGGAATATGGTTACAGTTCCAATCTTTAAAAATAATTATGATAAATTTTAATTAGGAAAAATTATACAAAATCATAAATTTATCAATTCTCTTAACATGGACAGAATATCATTGCAATGTGAAGGCCTTAAGATAATTTATTAATGGTAATATCCTCAGTTATTTTTATTAGGTGTATCTTTTGTATTATAATGATCCATATAATTAATATTTTATTTATATATATTTAAACTAAGCTAGAGTTATAAATTTACAAGAAATCTAATATGTATAAGGCTCTGTAAATATATGAGGCTAGAGTTTTAGAGTTTTAGAGTTTTCTATAAATAAAATCTTATAATTTTAGTTATCATGTGGAGAGTGAATCAAAAGGGGTAGAGATATAGAGAGAGATGAAAAAATACCGGGGGCAAGCACAAGAATACCCCTTGAGCGAAAAAACAGAATTTGTTTTAAAGTTCGGATTGTGAGTGTCAGGTTTTGAAGTGTTTTTAGTCTTAAGATTGTACACTCTGCGGATATAATGAATTATCTTTCGTATCCGTAAACGTAAGCAGATTGTACCGAACTACGTAAATTCTTTTGTGATTTTTTTTGTGTGTGCGCATGTTTTTGCTTTCGTTTATATTCGGGGATTGGTGTTCAAATTCTAACAAGTGGTATTAGAGCCAGCGATTAAAGATTTGAAGCCGTGGTAGAAGATCGAAGTACAGGTTTTTCAACGCTGTGGATTCATCGGTACGGTCAGAATTTTCAATTATGAATGATTTGATGAGATTGAATAGATCGGCATAGATTGGGAGTGATCGAGTGGGATCAAACCTGATCAGGCTCGATCAGGATTGATTACGGGTTATCAGAGGTATCAGGAGCAATTTGACTTAATCCATTACGAAAGACTAATCATTAATGGATGCAACTGGAATTTTAGTTACAGGTAGAATCAAGTCAGACAGCGATTTTCTAATTCAACAAATGATTGATAACTACTACGCCTTAACGAATAAGTGGAGTGACGACAAACACTTCGACGAATAGGTATCGGGCATCTCGGTATAGAGGTGTGGGCCATACTAGTTTGAGTGTGGTGGATTGATGACGATAGTAGAATTAACATCGATATTGGTTATCTTCAATGTGGTTTGCAAAATTTAAGCCGATGTGGAGATTGTTGGGTATATGTTTTGTATTCTGTAGACCCATATAATTAATATTTTATTTACATATATTTGGCTTGGACTTGAGTCATGAATCCACAAGAAATTCAATATATGTAAGGCTTTGTAATTATATGGGACAATAGTTTTAGAATTTCCTATAAATATGACTTTATAACTCTATTTATTATGTAGAGAGTAAATCAAATGGGGTAGAGATGTAGAAAGAGAATCATGTGGCCTTTAGCCCAATAGTATGGGTGTTAGCCTCCCAAATGAGAGGTTGAGAGTTCAAAACTTGCTAAGCGCAATGTGTGGGAGTTATAGGTGTGAGTATTTATTGTTCAAAACAAAGTAAGTAATGTCAAATAAATCTACTAAAATCAAATAGCTAGTCATAGAAGTGCATTTAGATCTCTCATTATTTACAATCCTGTGACCTTCTCCTCCCTTTTAGAGGAAGACGAAATACACATCACCAAATCTGAATGGTGAATCAACTAGACTAGACTGAGGATAGTCAATCACACTTTAGCCAAAGTTGGAGTCCTAAAACGCGATATCAGCCTAACCAGCCTGTTCGATCCAGTGAAGGACCAACTCATTGTAAGGAGATTACTGAACTGGGATGACCTTCTCCCTCTCCCAAACTTTCCAACCGTATCTTCTATGATTGTGTTATTTTGGAATTGTCGGGGAGTCAAAAACTCATCCTTCAAGTGTTGTGTTAACGATATGGTGGAACATCATAAACCATCCATCTTAATCCTCCTAGAAACTAAGATCCCATTCTCGGGTAACTCTAATTTCTTCAACAATATTGGGTTTTCTGCTTAATCAATCTCTGACCCTATAGGGAGATCGAGTGGTATATGGATCATGTGGGATTTTACTTAGGTGAATGTTTGTGCTTGTGATATTAAGGACCAGTGCATACATGCCACAATTAGCAAATCAGATTATGAAAATTGGATTCTTTATGCGGTTTATGCGAGTCCAAACCTGACCAATAGGGAAAGGTTCTAGATGGATACCAGTGACAAAGCTCATTTTATTGACCACCCTTGGCTCTTGGCTGGTGATTTCAACGAATTTGTGGAACCTTCGGAACGTAGAGCCTTTATTCGAGGTACATCTAGCCCTAAACGCCCCCTTCTTTTGAATCGTATGAACTGCTGTAATCTTCATGATCTTGGTTGCATTAGCCCTAAATTAACTTGGTCTAATAATAGAGTTGGACTCGCTAATATCATGGAACGACTTGACAGAGCCATTTGTAATAATCAATGGAACTTGAGTTTCCCTCACACTGTTGTTCAAAACCTCCATAGGGTTTACTTTGACCACTGCCCTTTGTTGAATCATAATGACAGAATTTTTAAACCTAACCCTTTTAATCATCCCTTTAGATTCGGGGCTGATTAGACCGCTCATCCTGATTTCATTAACCTTGTTAAAGAATCTTGGAACAATCATCCTGTTAATCTTCAGAACAATATCTTTAATCTTACGAACCAAGCCAAAACTTGGAACAAAGAGATATTTGGTAATATTTTTAAAAATAAGAAAAGACTCCTTGCGAGAATTGAAAGTATTCAAAAAGCTCAAAACCTTTATTACTCTCACAACCTTCTTTTCCTTGAAAAAAATCTCATCGAGGAATATAATACTATCCTAAATTAAGAAGAAAACTTTTGGCGGCAAAAATCTAGAATTTCTTGGATCACTGAACGGGACAGGAACACTAATTTCTTTCATTTAAGTACTCTGACTTGCAGAAGCAAAAATAAAATCATCTCCCTTAAAGACGATAATAATTGTTGGATTAGTGAGCCTGATCACTTAAAAATCTTGATCAATGCTTATTTCAAGAATCTTCTCACCGCTCACCCTTCTTTGATTTCCCCAGTTTGGGACTCTATCCATCATCTTGTGTTCCCTGATCTTTTTAGCTCTGATCTTGCCTATATGCCTTCTGATACTAAAATTTGGAATGCTGTGAAGGACATCAATGGTAGTAAGACCCCAGGTCCGGGCGGCTTTCAAAGCCTCTTTTTTCATAAATACTAGGATATTGTCGCCACTTCTATTTGCCATTTCTTCAAGAACTACTTTAGTTCTAAATTCGTTCCCTCAATTGCCAATAAAACACTCATTTCTCTTATTCCTAAATTTTCATCTCCCTCATCTATTAAACACTTCAGACCCATTGGCCTTTGCAATGTGAGTTATAAGATCTTGGCCAAGATTCTTGTAACAGACTCCATCCTCCTCTATCTAAGCTCATTAGTCATTACCAATCCAGTTTTATCCCTATCAGATAAACTTCTGATAACATCATCATTTTTCAAGAAATTATTCATTCTCTTAGGAAGAAGAAAGGTAAAAAAAGGCTGCATAATCCTTAAAATCGACTTTGAGAAAGCGTATGATAAGATTTTCTGGACTTTCCTACAAGACACCTTGACCTACTTCAAGTTTGACCAAGCTTGGATCAATTTTGTTGTGTTACGTTACTAGTGTCTCATTCTCCATCCTTTGGAATGGGGAGCAACTTCTCCCTTTTCTCTTTGGTAGAAGTTTAAGACAGGATGATCCTCTCTCTCTCTTATCTCTTTGTTTTTTGCATGGAACGCCTCTCTTTACTCATCAACCACGAATGGACCTTGGTATTTGGATTGGTGTCAAAGCCTCTAAAGATGGCCCTTATGTCAGCCACCTTTTCTTCGCTGATGGTATCTTTCTTTTTTTTGAAGTCTCTGATAAATGTATTGAATCAATTTTAAAAGTCATAAAAACCTTATGTGATGCTTCTATGCAGACAATTAACCTTAGTAAATCTAAGCTGTTTATCTCCCATAACCTTTCAAACCTCCTCTCTCCACACCTCATATAGCATCCCTCTCACTCATGATCTTGGGAAGTAACTTGGTATTTCCCTCATTCACTCTCGTGTAAATAAAAGTAATTTTGAATATATTCTTAACAATCTTAAGAAAAGGCTTTGGAGCTGGAAGACCAAAATCCTCTCCCTCATGAGGAGAACCACTCTAATCCAATTGGTAACCTTTGCCATGCCCACTTATTCCATGCAGACCTCCATGCTTCCTGCTTCTCTTTTTGATAATATTGATAAAATCAACTGAAACTTCCTTTAGGGGGACACGGATAATCTGAAAAAAGTTCATCTAGTTAAATGGGATACTATTTGTAAATCCAAGAAAGCGTGGGGTCTAGGTATTAGAAAAGCCAAATCAAATAATCTTGCTCTCTTAAGTAAACTTGGCTGGAAGATTCATACTGTACCTAAATTCATACGGGTTACCCTGATCAAAAAGAAATATTTTAAGATTTTTTTTGTTTGATTAGCATTCGTGGATCCTCTTCCCACGCCTGGAAAAGCATCATTCTTTCCGAATAACTCCTAAAAAAAGGCATGAAGTGGCTGGTGGGTAACAATAATAATATTTCTTTGCGAAAGGATTGGTGGTGTGGCACCAGTGCTCTTATTGATAGTCATCCTCAGATGGCCGATGACCCCACCATTTTGGCAAACATCCTCTCCCATAACCGAGAATGGAACCTTGTGGCTATTCAATCTCTTGTCAACTCTAAGCATATTAATGCGATCCTCAACACCCCTAAGCCTTGCATTAATGACCATGATGACATCCATTCCTGGAGCTTAACCAGCACATGTATGTTTATTGTTACATCGACTTATAATCTTCTTGAGAATAAGGTTAATTATACTTTTAACTAGAATTGGATTTGGAAACTCTTTTTTCCTGAAAAGATTAAAGGCTTTATTTGGACTTGTTTGCATGGCAAAATCCAAACCAATCATCACATGTTTATTAGAGGGATTACTTATGTCCCTTCCTGCCCCAAATGTGGGGACCCCACTAAAGATATTGAATATCTTTTTTGCTTTTGCAACTATAGTCATTTGATATGGACTAATTTTTCCTTTTTACAGGAACAACATTTAAATGTTAATACTTCTTGGCAAGTTTAACTAACTGACAATCTTAAATACTTTAATATTTCTCCTTTGGGTTGTCCAACTAACATTATTTTTGCTTTTATCATATGGAACCTCTAGATTGCCAAAAATAAAAATGCTTTTGAGGATATTAAGTGTGACCCTTCGCAAATCTTGAGAAATATTCTTACATTTTCAGGAGAAATTTCTTTGGCCTTTGGGGATACACCCCCCTCCTCACCTCCACGTCCCCGTCTTATTCATTGGTGTTTTTCACATGCAGGTTGCCTAAAGCTTAATGCAGATGGTTGCTCTAGAGGCAATTCGAAGACTGCTGGTTTTGGTAGAGTCTTTGGGGATGAAAGTGGAATATGGATCACTTACTACTATGGGCGCCTATAAGATTGTTCTAGTCTTGAAGCAGAACTCTAGAGTATTTTCAATGGTTTAAGGGAAGCAAGGGGACAAGTCTCACAAGATTTTAAAATGGAATCAGATTGTCTGACTGCGATGCAGATGATTATGGAGACTGATGCGATTCACTCCACACACAAAGCTTTGATTGAGGATTGCCGTAAACTTATCATTGACACTTTTAGCTCCATTTCTCATATCTGTAGAGAAGGAAACACTGTAACGGATGGTTTGGCCAATCTAGGAGCCAATTAGGATGATCATTTTATTTCCATGTTTAGCACACCCTCGAGCATCGCTCCCCTTGTTGGGTTGACGCTGCAGGGGTAGCTTTCATTAGGCTATAGCCTTTTGTTTGTTACTTTTTCAATCTATCAAAAAAAAAAATGTAAAAAGAGATGAAAAAATATTGGGGTCACAAGAATAACTCTTGAGTAGCGAAATGAGATTTGTTTCAGGGTTCGAGTTGTGGGTGTCGAGATTTGAGATATTTTTGATTTTGAAATTGTACATTCTACGGATATAATGAATTGTTTTTCGCGCCCGTGGATGTAGACATGTTGTGTCGAACAACATAAATTTTTGTATAATTTTTTCTTTAGTTTGTGCATGTTTTTGCTTTTGTTTGCATTTGGAAATTGTTGTTCAAATCCTAATAATTTTTTCATATAAATGACTAGTGTTTGTGGCCAAGCGATACATGTATAATATTAATTATTATTTGATTAAAAGTAGCCTACATCATAAAAATAATAATTCATATAATAAAATAGAGAGAGATTTGTTAAATATCTTACGTGGTACTTTATCTAACGGTTGAGATATGTTTTTAGTACAAATTTATGATCAAGTTTTATTTTTAAAAAATATGTTCTCTCTCCTCCCTTTACGGTTGAAATATATTTGACTAAAAAATCTTACCATTAAAATTAGTTGTCAAAAATTTTACTCCATCCTACTTTTTTAAAAAATTTTTTTTCCATAATATTGAAACTATTATTTTGATTTTTATTCTTATAAATTCTTTTTACCAAAAATACACACATCTTTAATAAATGGTCAAATCACTTTTTATAGAAAGTAAATTTACTTTTCAAAATATAAAGATAATTTTTTAAATTCTACTTAATTGATAAAAAATTAATAAAATAAAAATAAAAAGCTAAAATTTTGTTTATATATATATATTCTTTTTATTTTTTATAGTATGTGAAATGCACTGTGAATGACTTAAATTATATGCATTTTAATTTACAATAGGTATGAATCGCAAAATTAAGAATTAGATTGTATATGAATTTATATTTAAACAAAAAAATAATGCCAACTTAATATATATGTCAACTAGCGAATTATTCGTGTTTAAAATGCATTTTCAATATAATTTTATACGCCATTAATTTGGTTTTTTTTTAAAAAAAAAAATCTATCCATTTTGAATTATTGTTCAAAAGTGTCCTTAGACACGGGTAATTCCCTAGTTATAAAATAAATTACAAAAATAAAATGTATTAACTACTAATTATGAAAATTTAAATTATTAAATTTCAAAATTAAAAAAATAATAACAAAGAGAAAAAAGTGTGAGTGGTTATATAACTAATTTTACAAATTTTAAATTATTATGAGGGTATATTTGAAAAAAATTAATGTATGCTGGCTTTAAAAAATTAAATTTGTGTGCTACCTTTTAAAAATAGTATAGTTGATGCAAAACAACCCAGAGAATTGCGTGGAAATCACTTAAAGTAAAATTCACAATCAATGCAATTCAAAACTTCCTAATCTAAATTTAAATGAGAATAATTTGACTGCAAATAAAAAAGAAGGTAAAACAATCAAAGATGATAGTTTTTTTAAAAAAGAAATGGAATTGAATCTATTAAACAAATTTTAATAGAACTTATCTTCTTACAACTTCCCTAAACATGATTAATAACTAATTCACACTTTTTATTAGGTAGAGAAAGATAGATAGAGTACCGCATGGAACATTTTAACAATAATATTGGACATTTTTTTGGCATGTTTTTGCCATGTAAGGAGGAAGGAGAGAGCTAAAAAAATAGCCCCAAAGAGCTATTTTATATGAGATATTTTAGCCATATAAAGAGAGTGCTTGGAATTGTTAGAACTAGTAACTTATAAATTGTAATTTGTAACATAAGTCGTAAATATTTGGTAAAAATTATAATTTATAGTTTAAATAAAAGAAAAAATAGTTAAAACTTATATTAGAAGTTATGAATATTTTTAAAAAAATTATAATTTATAACTAAAATTAGTATAAAGAAGTTAAAAACTAAACAAAGAAGCTTGGGGAGATGTTTTTGCACAGGCTTCCAAATAGAGGGCGTCGAGATGGACCAGCCTGGAAAGATTGGGGCCGTTGGATTAGGGGATTTCACTGCATGAATGTTTAAAAAGTTTAGTATATTTTTGGGAAAAAAATTATATTATTTGGGAAAATTGATTTTGTTATTTTTTTTTACATTTTGTTAAAAAATCTAATATGATTTTATTTTTTGCTTTTAAGCTAGTGTTTGGGATAGTGACAGTTTTTATTTTATTTTTTTAGAGTAGAATTAACTTTTTAATTGAGTGTATTATAATTATTTTATTAAAAAAAAGTGTTTAAAATGTATATATGTTTCTCCTTGAAAAAAGAAGTAAAAAAAGTTATTGAGTTTTTTAGAAACACCAAACAATCTAAAGTTAGTTTTTCAATAAATAAAAAAACCCAAACTTTTTAAAGATGCCAAACAGCAACATGGGCTGAGTTGAGAGCTCTAGAAAATTATTCCCTGAATTTGAATTTTGAGTTTGCTATCTTGCTATCAAAATTTGTAAAAGCCCATTAGATCAACCATGACAGAGCCCAATGGACCTCGGAAAACATGACAGGACCACAAAATCAGCCATATATCAATTGTAATGATAATTCCGTATATTTTTAGTTGCAAAAGCAACTCTACTCTTAGCATACCTTAAGCTCTGTTTGGATGCATCTTTTTCTTTTCTTAACTAGAATTCGGCTTTGACCTGTAAATTATTTGCTAATCAAAAGCTTCTATTTCAAAAGGGAAAAAGTTCTTGAGCTTCTGACTTTGAACTTCTTCACATCTACTCCAAATGTGCTTTTAATGTGAAATAATGATTCAACTTGATCAATGCAATTAACACAACCCACAAATGTTACGGCAGAAAACGGAAACAACCAACAAGAAAATGAACAATTACACGCATAGAAAACACGATTTACGTGGTTCATCCAAAACTAGGACTACGTTTACCAAATTGTAACAACTTTTACTATAATAGAAAGTGATACAAAGTTACAAGAGTATCGAATCCTATCTAATGCAACAAGTCTTAGAAAACATTCATTTTATCTGTGAAGTTTTTGGAACATGTCAAGTCATAAGTCAAATACCTAAATAACCAGGCTCTACACGATTAACAAGCAATAATGGCTACAAACTTAGCTCAGTCCAATGGTAGCCACAGAACTTGAGCTTGTAGAATTGGGCTAATGTCCTGTGAGAAAACACTACAGAATTTTCCATCAAAATTATGTGGTAATTTCAGTTTGTGATTAAAACACATTTTGCTGAATTCTTAGTCGTAAAATGATTGGTCTAAGTCCAGTCTTGTAGAGTTGTAAGAGGGCATAGAACTTTTATTATGAAAATTACACATTCTTATGTCTCAATACATCTAAGACTGTTAGATCATATGAGAATTCCAAAATACAGAAATTTCAACTATCGAATGGTTTTCAATACGTCATAATTGAGAGGTATATAATTTGGGAGCAAGTAATTCATTACTGTTACGAGATATATCCAATGATTTTTAATAGGCTTATTACAATAAATTGTGGATTCAACGAAAATTGTAAGATTTTTTGTAATCAAAACTATATATAGTGCTTAATTTTTTTGAACCTGGATGGGTATAGTGGTTTTTATTCGAGTTTGGATTTTTCACGTAAAAAGTTTGCATCGTGTAATTGTTTTTATTTATTTTATTTATTTGTGTGATTGGTTTAGAAACATCAATTAGTTCAAATCAATCTACAAACAAAATTTTTTTATAGATAGATTGAGAGTTGTAATTTTTATTGCATGTAGAAAATTATTCTTCTCACTTTCAGTTGCAGACGTTGTTATACTACCGACTACGTATATTTTCTATTATCTTACATTTTTTAAGATTGATTTGTCATGTTTACTATCTTTGATTGGGAGTTGGGACCATTCTTGTTATTTGCATAGCATCACTCTTTGTAATTTCACGCCATGTAATTGATACCGTCAAGTCACTTGATCAAAGAATTGAAGTACTTCCAGATTAGTGTTTTTTTTAATAATTAAATATTCGAGTCAATTTAAGCGCACTTTAATTAATTCTAAAATCGTGATTATTAGAGGAGAAATCCAAGACTAAACCAATTGAGATACCAGATTCATTATTATATATATATGTTGAGATTTAAACAACAATCACCGAAAGCGAACGGAAGCAAAAATTACGCACAAAAAATAAAAAATAATGAACACCGAAGATTTACGTAATTCGGCCCACGCCGATCTACGTCCACGAGCGAGAGAGAAAATATTTCATTAATGTCGAATGTGAAAGAGTACAGAATCCATTTTTCTTCTCTCGACCAGTTAACCTCTCAATTTTTCGACTCACGACCTTAAATCCTAAGATTCCACTAGTGTCCTATTTATAGGCACACACGTAAAAATCTTAAAAAATTCTAGTCAGCCTATATTACTATAAACTCTATACATAAAGAATTTTAGTAGATTTCTAATCACACACTAACTCAATTACATATAGACCAAAATAATATAATAAACATGGGTCCGGTATAATATAAGACAAAGCCTAACAATCTCTACCTTTGCATGAATTATGCAAACCACTTTGAAGATAACCAGTGTTGATGTTAATTCTACCATTGCCGTCGTCGAATTGCCATCGAACTGTCACACCTAAACAGCATGGCCCTCACCTCTATACCAATGTACCCGTACCCCAACCCGAGTGCCTTACAAAGCTCACTACTTTCTAGAAGAATGTGACATCATCTCTCTCCCTTTGTGCACATAACTGGAGAGATCACTGTCACTAACCAAATCAAGAGCAAATGAGACTCGCTTCAGTCAAGGTGTACACCTGTCCATCATATTTGTCGTATTAGTCTCGTTGCCTAGAGCTCTCATGAGAACATCCAACAACTGCTGCACTTACATCTTGTCGGCATCCTACACACCATCTGACTTGCTCACCTCTGCACTTGTACTACTTCGTCGCTTTTGTGTACCTCTATGCCTATTCCGTGTGCATTTTCGCAACTCTTGTTCACCTTGATCACCCTTACACTTTTTCTATGTATGTCGCCTACCTATACTATTCATCTAATGTTTTTCAGTAGCTATACCTGTCACAACATTCCCTACAAGCCTGTATAGGTTATCAATCATCTGTCCCTACAGTACATCCATGTTTTTACTTGAAACCCAAAGAACTCCACCCCCGGATGAGAACCCGCAAGCTCTCGAATCCAACATCTCTAGAGAAATCAAATTCTTCTTTAGATTCGGCACATGTCTAACCCAAGTCAAGATCAAAACGGTCTCATCAAGCCTACAAAATCGCACTGTTCCTATATCGATAACTCTGCTCGCTGCATTGTTTGTCATTCTGACAGTATCCCCATCGCATGACTGATACATATCAAAATATTCTCTGACTACACACATGTGGAACAAACATAAAAAATCTAATATTCAATATGATTTTTTCGTACCTAAAGTAATTATGAGCACCGCTGATTCTTTATAATCAGATCCCTTTGTAACTGTTGTCTCTTATGATTGTTCTTTTTTATTGTCTGCCTTGTATTTTAGACAATTCCTCTTTAGGTGACCTTCTTTCTCACAATAGTATCACTTCTCTTTGTAATCTCTCAACTTGAAATGACCTTTCTTCTTGGACCCTTCCTGCCTTATTATCGCCCTATCTATGACTTTTCTACTGCCTGATGCAACCATGATACCTTCTCCCTGTGATCTTTCACTCTTCATCTTCTTAACCATCTCATGAAATATGAGAGCAATAACAACTTCATCTAACTCAATGGTATCTTTTCCAAACATCAATGTAGTCCTCAGATGCTCGTATGATGAAGGCAATGAGACTAACAAGAGAATTGTTTTATCCTCGTCGTGAATCTTTGCGCCGATAGAATCCAATTCTGTTAGTATCCGATTGAACTCGTCCAAGTGCTCCATAAAGTTCACTTCCTCTGTCATCTGAAATACATATAATTGTTTCTTTAAAGACAACTAAGTCGTCAATGCCTTGGACTTGAACCTGCTCTCCAACTTAGCCTAGAGTTTCGCCAGACCGCTTTCGTTGATGACTTCCCGAAGAGTGCTATTACTAAGATACAATTGAATCGTGTTGTTCACCAAGTTTCGCATCTCATCCCACTCTACATTTTTTATCGTTTTTTATTTCTCTGATTTATTCCTGAGAGCTTTAATCAATCATTCGCACGTCAAGATATTCTTCACCCTTTACTGCCATAAGGTGAAATCGTTGTGGCTATTAAAAAGTTCAATTACGAAATTCAAACTCTTCAATGCCATTAGATTTATGTCTGACAATCTGCACAATCTGAACACGTTGCAATAGTAGATATGTGTAATCCTTGTCCCACGCAACTCAAATCAATTCTGATTGTACTTGATCACACCCGATCAATTTCAATTTATGTCGATTTGTCCAATCTAATTAACCAGTGTAGAAATCAAAAAATCAATCCGTACCGATAAATTCGCATGGCCAAAAACCTTAGGAGACACTTTTTAAAAAAAAAATTATTTTGCTATACATTCAAACCAATATAACAAAATAATTTTAAACCATCGATTTCAACACACAGCAATCACACCCAATCAAAACTCTTTTTGATCAATACAAATCATTAATTATGCTAATGATTCGTTCCAAGAGCTTCCAATTCACACCCAATGGAAATCAAGATTAGTTTTCCTAATCAATGCCCAATCCTCAACGAAGCATGCTCAAATCTTGGTTTTACTGATTTTCGTGCAAAACCAAATCAAATCCTTGTGATAAAAAATTGCTACTCCGTTTCAAACAAAAATTGCTACTTTATTTTGGGGAAAACATATTGCTTTATCGGAAAATTAGTGCCGCCGTTGCTACCTTTTTTTCTTTACCTCCAAACAATTTTTCCAGCAGTCTGCCAAACAAATTTTATTCTTTTTTTTTTGTGCAAAAATAAATAATTTTTGATGATACGATACGAAATCAAAAATTGTACCTTGCTCTGATTATCCACTACGGTTTTGAATTGTTTACCGTCGGCTTTAATCTCACTTGTTGTGAATCGTCCACCGTTAGTTCTAGTACCCACTTATTGAGATTTGAACACCAATCTTTGAACGCGAACGGAAGCAAAAATTACGCATAAAAAATAAAAAATATAATGAACACAGAGGATTTACATGGTTCGGTCCACACCGGCCTACGTCCACGTGTGAGAGAAAAAATATTTCACCAACGTCGAATGCGAAAGAGTACAGAAACCGTCTCCCTTCTCTCTAGCAGTTAACCTCTCAATTTTATGACTGACAACGTTAAATTTTAAGATTCTACTAGTGTCCTATTTATAAGCACACATATAAAAACCTTAAAGAATTCTAGTAAGTCCATATTATTATAAAATTTATACATAAAATTTTTTAGTGAATTCCTAATTCCACCACAACTTAATTACATATAGATCAAAATAATATAATAAACATGCATCTGGTAAAATACAAGATACAACCCAACAATATATATATATATATATATATATATATATTATCGTGACAGGACTTTAAATAGTTCAGTTCTCTTTATTATTCACAAATTAACTACTATTTTTTAATTATTGTATAATAAATTTACAAATTAACTATCACATTTTTAACTGCATTTTAGTTTTTAAAATTTTAAAAAATAATTGTACACGTGTGCTACACTTTTAGTATATATGTGTGTATATTTATTTTTTTTGAGAATCAGAAAAGCTAGGTGAATAGGACGTCTCAAGTGCTTCTTAGCTTATGTTTGGATTAATTTTTTTGAAAGTTTTTTTGCTTAAAAGCTTCCAAAAAAGTTTATTTGTTTGGCCTCAATTAGTTTTTTTTATATATTTTTATATTTATTTTTAAAAAAAATAATCAAAAAACTAAAAAACTTACATAAAAAAAAGCTAGTCCAAACATTGGCTTATTCATTGCATGTCTACAAGCATTTTGGGACTGCTTTAGCGTTTATATCATTTTGTTTGCGCAGAGAAGAAAAAGAAGAAGAATGAGAAATTAATTCCCTGTTAATTAATAACCAGATTAAATTTTTGCGCCTGCGCCTGCAATAGGCTGGAAATCCATGGGTACTCCAAGCATCTTTAATTTCCACTAAATGAAGCAACTTTCCACCTAGAATTCACCATGTTGTGAACAAGTACGTACTTCTTTGCGTTGTAATAAAGATTATTATTCTTTAATTCAAATAACAAACAAACTGCAGGAACGTCCCCTTTTTTTCCATGTTAGAGTAATGTTTTCACGTGAAACCCCTTTTCTTAGCTCTCAGTCTCTCACCCTCTTGGCAAAATGATTGTGGTAACAATACCAAATTTGTCAGGACTCACAATAATAATAATGATGGTTCGAGTAAATGATTCACGTAGAGTTAAGTTGTGTTGACACAAGAATTAAGTACAAAACTCGCACATGAATAATATTGACAAGAACAAACGAAGTAAACAAGGAGCTGTATCGCGACACCGAACTAGGCTTAATATGCCTAGAACTACTAGAAAATGAATTAACCTAAGTAATCATTAAAATGAATTAACTTATTCTTTGCGCGATTGATATCACCATTTTAATTAGGATTATTTCAAACGGATAGAATCTTTAGATTTATTTTTACTCTTTTTTATTTTTACAGATGATTTGAGGATTAAAAAAGAAACGTCGTCAACAATGAACTGCTTCTAAAGAGAAGATCAATAAAATCTTCTTATTTATGGCCTATGCCATTGATGTTTTGATTAGTTAGAGAAAGTTGGACGAAACAAATAAATCAAGAATAGTATACAGAATAAGTAATTACAAAATATGCACAGACGATTTTAATTAATTTTGTACTTCTCCTAAACCTCCTGAAACTCTCTCTCTCTCTCTCTCTCTCTCTCTTTTCCTGTGCCCAAAAAGCAAGTGGCACCATGCTTGTTAGCGATTACCATGTAAATTTCAACTTATTAATTAATTAGAAGTTTAGTTTCTTATTGAATTTACAAAGTCTTATATACCCTTGAAGCAGCTTCTAAATAAAAATGTAAGCATATAATTATAGTGGGCACAAGCTTAATTAACTCTGCTAATTTACAAAATTTGGTGTGATAGATCAAGGAATCTGGCACGTGATGACAGAAAGCTTAAAATCCAAAATCAACATCCTCTAATGATCACAAGGAAACACATCTATCGAATTTGTTATTGAGTATAATTGTTCTTTTTACCTTTTCGCAAGGTGGGAATATATTGATTTGTGGTTACTTGTTCTTTTGATTTTTGGACAATATTGTCACTAATTATTGTTAATTGTCATGACACCAGAGTATAAGACAATTCAAGCAGCTAGAAGAATAAAATGAGAGTCAATGTAGCTAGTGGGTTCTAATCAAATCATCTTTTTTCTTGCTTAATTATTACATAAGGTGGTGTTTGGATGGTAGGAATTTTGAGAAAGAACGCGGATGTAGTTTTGGATCTCCATAATTTCTTTGTTCGGAATGAACGGGAATAAAAAAGTACTTCTCGATTATATATCAAAACAGAAATCAAATTTTAAAATTCAAAAAAATTATATACCAAAAGAATATCCCAAAATTTTATCCAAAAGATAGATCAGATTCACTTGAGTGTAGGACACACATACCTAAGTAAATCTGATCCATCAATTTCAATTTGTGGGACTCTTTTCTGGGATTGTAATATTGCTATTTTAAATTTGGAAAAAAATCTGATCCCCGCCCTCCTTATAGTAATCTTAGATTGTAGGGTTGATCAATAAGAAAAAAATATTTAACGCTAATAAATTATTTAAAAGATGTTTTCTCTCGATAAGTTTTTGGAATTAATCCAAATATATCTGAACATAATTACTCCACATATTAGAATAGTAAGTATTTAAAGAAAACGATAATTAAAGTTAGATATTGGGCGAACTTCGACACGAGAAAGAACAAAGAACTGTG
Source organism: Heliamphora exappendiculata (assembly GCA_034768845.1). Taxonomy (NCBI): domain Eukaryota; kingdom Viridiplantae; phylum Streptophyta; class Magnoliopsida; order Ericales; family Sarraceniaceae; genus Heliamphora; species Heliamphora exappendiculata. Next base: position 4,666 of record JAOTRH010426825.1, on the reverse strand, counting down.
AGAAAACACAGTTTATAATTTGCCGAGGAAGATAAGCCAGCAGGTAAGTCATTATAATTGAGTACCTGTGCACTATAAAATTGAGTTTTAATGTACTGAACTATTCTAGATCATAGCTTACATGTACTGATTGAACTGTTAATGTATCTCTTGCCCCTGGATCAACCCTTGTGGATCACACATTCAAATCAAGAACATACCTTGAAGAAGAATTTTCATTCTTGATTTTACACTTCAACAATCTTTAATTATTTTATATGTTTGCAAGCATGCATTAAGATTAGCAGAGTTGATATAAGACTCGTTACACCAATACAAGGGCAGCACTAAAGGATTTGGAACCCAAAACGAACGGTAAAAAATATGCCATATAATTTTTTATACATATAGTAATTTCATGAAAAGTCATTACAAAAATTTCAATAAATTAAATTTTTTTTTGTTATTTCACAATTCAAAAATATTCAATTTACACAAGTTATATCTTTTTATAAACTTTTTAAAAAATTAGCAAACAGAAAATTAGAAAAAAATTATCCAGCAAATGTTTTATACATACAATAAATAACAATAATAAAATGCAAATCATGGCATTTAATCATTCAATCATTTAAAAATAATCATAAATTAAAATAATAAAATGTATGATAAAATTAGAATCCTAATTTTTACTAAAAAATTGAGGGCCGAAAGTTTTTTTCTAAGTGGCTTTGCTCCAAAGACGGCTCTATATCAATATTTATAATTGTGTCATAATATTTAGTAGAATATATAAGAAAGTAATTCAATCATAATTAATTAATATAATGGTTTTCTTAGGATCCGTTACCAGAATTGTGTAATTCATGATATGCACACTTGCTAAGATACGATATATATTCCAAGCAATCAATTCGTATATGTGGACAAATTATCAAAGGTTTGAGTTGCATCAAATCACACGGTTTGCTATACCTACAGTGATGCATAATTTATGGGCATCTTTTTTATGGAGTCCTACAATCATCAGAAAATAAATAGGTGATAGTAGAGACTCGGCGACATTGACTAATTAGCCTTAAAATGTTCATATTCGATTCGAAACAGCCCAATAAATAATACCATTGCTTCGCCACGACATAAGTCAATTTTTTGCCATTTTAACGTTTAGGACTTAAAATTCGCAATTTTGTCATTTTTGAAAACTTTTGTTTTAGTAATAACTTTTTTTAGGAACTTTTTTTTAAGCGCTAGGATTACTCAATTGTTAAATAATAAGATTTATTGAGAGATTTCTCATATCTTGTATTTGTTATTAGAGAAAGTATCTCCAATTCAAGTAAGTTTGTGAATTTCGTTGTTAATGTTCATCTAGCCGATACGTCAACCTACATCATACCATATGATTTAGTATGATACATGAAGCAATTGATCAATTCAATCTTATCCATGTATTGTTACTTACAAAAATTAGGAATATATATCGAGGGTGTTTTTCAAAGTTTCTGTTGCTAATTTTTAACTTTATGTTACTAATTTTTACAATAAGGTATAATTTTTTTAAACACTCACAATTTCTGCTACAAATTACAACTATTTTTTTCTATTTCAATTACAAATTAATACATTTACGAAACACTCACAACTTCTATTATAAGTTACAATTTAAAAGCTACTAGTTTCAACAATGTCAAAAAAATTTTACATGTAAATGCATATTTTCTTAAAATTTTCTCACTTAGGTGAGTTTACATTTTGAATATTTTTAAACTTCTATAAGATAGGATGAAGTTTTCATTTTTTTTCTTCTTTGAACTTTAAAAGGTACATGTATGTTAGCATAAATCATACCATAGTCAGCAATAATATAACACTATAGATCAAGTTTAGGCGTTCAAAACAGTTTGTAGGGTTTTTTTAGAATAAATAATTAATAAATATTAGAAAGGTCAAGCATGCAAAGTGATCAGAAACACAGAACGGAAAGAGAAGTAGCTGGGTGAATGAGAAGACTAGTTGAGTTTCGAGAATCTGGCAGTATGAACACGTATCAGATCGTTTGAATCAGAATGCCTTAAGAGCACAACCATCCCTCTTATTTGTAACCCTCTAATGGAACTATTAGGATTAGAAGAGGACTCTCTAAGACATGTAATTGAATCAAAAAAGGTAATCTCGAAGATTGGGAGATCATATTCGTAGATTAACCATTTTTTGGAGAATTAGTGTTCTACTTCAACTTAACTAGGCCGGCTAGTGGGTGCTCCATGGGCACCCGACTCTCTCGGGTCAAGTACTCGACCTGCTCGAGTCAAGTACTCGACCAAATCAGGCCGATTGACTCGGGAGTCACTTGAATGACTCGGGTGGGTGAATCTCATGGTCTGACAAGTCATTTTATTAGCCACTAAGCCACATGTATCACAATGTCCTAGGTATAATTGTACTGCCATAGTTTTCATTATATCTAGGACACTTTTCGATTCTCAAAGGAATCTATGGTTTATAGTATGTGCTATATTTTGTTTACCTAGTCAGAGCTGAGCCACATAATCTGCGCTATGTTATCAAAAGTAGTTAGAGATGTATTCACAGTCCGTGCTGTCTTCATGATCTGTGTTATGGTAGCATAATCGAGTAGTCATGATTACTGTCATAATCTGTGCTATGTTTCATAGTATGTGCTGTGAAATGTCTTTAGTCGTAGTCAGTGCTATGTTATATAGTTTGTACTATGAAATATGATGTATTTTCTATATAGTGAGTGGCAATACTAGATACTCGAGCTACTAGGATCCTAATGGCTCAGGTTCCCATAACTCGAGTAGAGTAAATCCACATCCTATATCTTGCGTAACTCTAGAGGAGCGTCTCCCTTCCCTGTTCTTCCAATGGCCGAGCCATATTGTTAATTAGCCGAGCTATTTGGACTTCAGCAGCTCGGATTGCCAATGGCTCGAGTGGGCTAGACCTCTGTCCTTAGGGAAACTTTAATACTAAATACATCTCGTCCTACGAGTGAATTTGTCCAGATCGAATACATCCATCCATTCGAGCTATTGATGATTACTGAGCTATTCAAATACTGAGTTACTCGAGTTTCGTAGTTCAGGTCACTCACCTTTGTGGTCGATCATGCCTTCTGAGCCTCGTAGCTACTTTTTTTGTGTGTTCTTCAATTAATTTTTGGGGTAACCAAGTCTCTGATGTCATTGTCAACTAATTGAGCTACTGGTAGCTCGAATTCTTACTGGCTCGTTTCTGGCTAAATTTATCCCGCAGTTTGTGTAGTTTTGGATTAACATATTCCCCCTCTACTTGTTTGATATAACTGGTTTTGCAATATTCAATCCGATTTAATGGGAGCTCTTGGCTAGTGACTTAAGTACGGTTCCACTCGAATTTATTATTTTTCGGTAATCTATTTGAACTATCTATACAGTTATTTCTATTGATTGCGCCAAAAGTTTTCATATTTAAAATATATTTTTGCCTAAAGTTTTCATATATAAAATATATTTCTAACATATAAAATTATTTACAAATAGTTAAATTTATAGGTATTTTTAAAAAAATAATAACTGAATCGTTGTGATTCATGAATAAAAATAAAAGTAATTTTACTTCACAATTATTCGAAGAGTATGATTATGAATCCACAATCTTCAAAATATGTTGTAATTCATGGATAAATATATTTTGTGAATATTTATATATCTTTTTGCAAACAACAATATATTTTTTTGCACATTATTCGTTATTTCGTTAGTTACTAATGTTCGGTGAGTATTTTTTTTCTTTTAATTAAATGGTTGGAGAGGCATGACAATTTTGAATTAGAACTTGTTTGGAATGTTGAGCAAACTTGATTTTTAAAAGCATTAATTTTTTTAAGAAAAAGATTAAAAAAAGTTAAATTATTTGAAATTATCTGTTCATGGTAATTTATTTGTTAGAAAGTCTAACGTGCCTCTTTTAAGATTTTTTAAGTTGTCGTATTTGAGATAATAATAATAATATTTTTTTAATGTTTCATAGTAGAATTAACTTTTTATATTGATGGTATTATAGTTAATTTATAAAAAAAATAAAATGCTTGACATGGTTTTTTTATTGGAGAAAATTTGAACAAAGTTATTTATTTATTTTTTTGGAAATGCTAAATAATATGACTTAAAATGTAAGGGCTAGTTTGTTGTGGTTAAGTAACGAGGGAATTGACTAGATTAGGGGAAGACCCACCATATTTTTTTTGAATTTTTAGAATAAATAATTTTGTGTTTGTACGAAAGATGAATAAAAAATTTTAGTGTATACGTAATTCTATCCATAACTCTATAGTATAAAGAAAAAAATATCTTATCCTAATATTATTTAATTATTCTCCATATTCAATCTAATTTCATCTAAAATAATAAACAAGCTCCCTAATTATTTTATGAAAAAAGACAATTTTATTTTTTATTCTAAAGGCTTAATGACTGAGTAATCTTACTGGTTGGCAGCAAATGTATATTCAAGAATTAAAATAATTTTAAAAATTAAATAATAAAATAATTTAATTTTTAAATTATGAGTAGTTATAATTTTAAATTTAAGTGATGGAGGAAAAGTTTGATGGGTATTTTGGAAAAAAACAAATAGTAACTAAGGGTATTTTTATAACAAAAAGTTCATATGACTTTAT